>NDGN011409976.1:0-10510 GCA_002564285.1 Tympanoctomys barrerae
AAAAAAAAAAAAAAAAGATATAGTTATGTGAGATTGTTGCCTATGTATGTGGAATCATGCAATATATGGCCTTGTCTTCTTTCACTCAGCACAATATTTCTAAGACTCATCCGTGTTATCACATGTCTGTACTTCATTCCTTTTCATGTCTGGGTAGTATTTCATTGCACGGACATACCACATTTGACAGATGAGGGGTGTGTAAGTCTGCTTCTATATTTACTATTATGAATAATGCTGCTAAAATGCTCCCATGCAAGTTTTTCTGTGGCTACATGTTATTAATGAACTTGGGTAGATAGCTTAGGCAGTTTCTTCCATTTTTCATTAGTTTTTCCCAGCATTAAGAAAAAAGGGATACAAAGGAAGGACCATTTTGTATTTGTATATACAGAATAGTTGGGCTAGATATACAACAACTTTCACTTAATTCAATGAGAAGAAAGATTTGTAGTAATAGTGTTTGGACAGGATATTCTGTCTGCATCTTGTACTATGGATAACCACTAATAAGATAACAATGTACAATGTATTAATTATTGAAAATGTCCTATTAATCAGCTTTGAAATTGTTTCATTGATATTTATTTCTCAATAAAACAAAATTTAAAAAAGAATGTTCACTATGATAGAACTCTTCCCTGCTCCCCCAGAGCTTGATCATCAGATAGCCACATTTCAGGAAATGCGGACCTGAACTTCATTTGCTTGTTATTTTCCAGAGCCACCCATTGGACAGATGCACCCTCCGCACGGTAGTGTCACACCTCAGAAGAACAGCAGCCTGCTTGTGATCATTGTGGTCACTGTTGGTGTCCTCACCGTGCTGGTTGTGGTGATCATGGCAGTTATTTGCACCCGACGCTCTTCAGCTCAACAAAGAAAGTAAGTAACAGTTGACTCACCAAATGAAAAAGAAGTCCTCCTGCTTTTGCTTTGTCTTTTTGACAGATTTCTTCCTGTGTTGTTCCATAATTCACCATGTTCCTTATCTCTTGACCTTGGCAAGCCTTGCTTTTTATCTGTTGCAGGCCTGTAACTAAGTAATGGATAGACTAAAAAATTTAACAGCATCCCTGGAGATCCACTTGCATGTCTGTTTGTTTTTACTTCTCAGGGTCAGATTCCTCTTTTCAGGCAAGGGCAGGTATTCTTTAAGTAATGTTCAGAAGATGCGCTCCATGCCCCTGACCCTCTCTGCAATCATGCATAGGCAGCTGGAGATAGTGTTCCTCTGTCAGTACTTATTTATCACTTTTGACAGGAAGGCCTGTAGGCACTTCATCAATGCTTTTTGAATGGGTGACTAGATATAGAATTCTAAGCTCAATGTCATTACAGTCCTATATGGTACTTAGCTTGCAGGCAGTAATACAAAAATAGAAATTCTGGAGCTTTGAATGGATTCCTATTTCCTATGGTTGTCAGATATTAAAACTGTGGAAGAGTTTAAAATATTTTCATATCAACATATCTCCATGTTCAAGCATATGCAGAAAATGGTACATTGAAATGCAATGTTTAGGATGACAATTTGGTTTTTATTTTGCTCATCTTCTGCAGAAACTTCTATGACCAGCGTGTTTGTTCTGTAATAATTAGCTGGTTTTGAAATCAGCAAAAATCTTCTAGCCATTCTTTGTTTCTAAGAACCACCAGCCCTCTTCAAATATGCTAATATTTTTAAACAGTACTCTCTGTGTTGAGTATTATTTTTACCTCAGGTATGTTATTTCTCTGAAAGCCTGAGAGTGGGTCCAGAGATGGCTGCTGTGACAACTACAGACTACATTAGTTGTGAGACAAAAATTCTTCAGTAAGCAATAGCCTTTTATTGTTAAATGCTCAAAATCCCTCTCTTTTTACAAATACGATAACTCTATTTATTGACCTCCCACACACTTCTCAATACTCTGAAGTATTCAGAAACAGAACAGGAAAGATGTACTTGTTGAAGAAAGTGAAAAACGATTTAGAGGAAGCCCTTGTGTTTATTTCTGTGGCAGGGCAACTTCTGTTTTTGAGGTTTTATTAGACCACTCCAGTAGCATGGTTGGTTAGTGTGCAGAACTTATAGAGATTGCAGTATTTGGAATCTATCAGTAGCTGGTGTGCTGAATCATTGTACCCAGACAAGAAGCCTGGTAGAATGAGCCCAATGAGCCTAGCATCTTATGTAACCCATCTGGAAAGCCAGTATAGCTAACAGTGCTTCTAGAGTGCCGGGTCCTAATAACGATTCAGGGAGCATCTTAGTCTGTTGTCTGTTGCTATAACAAAACACTCAAAGATGGATTATATATAGAAAATAGAGCTTCTTTTTGACTCAAGATTCGGGAATTTAAGGAACATGGCTCCTACATCTACAGGATTTCCTCCTGAGGGCCATCTGCTGCTACATGCATGGTACAAAAGCAGGTCAAGTGGACATGTTTGGAAGGGAGATAATGTAGCACAAGAGGAAGCATGATATGAGAGGTAGTCTCATTTTGGAACAACATCCTAGAAAGCTAATGAACCCAGTCCCATGAGAGAACTCATGTAGTCCACTTGAAAAACTTCACCGTTGTTCAACCCTTGTATTGCAGACCAAGCCGCAAAATAAGACTTGATGGAGAGAAACCATATTCAAACCAGAGCAGTAAGGCATGGAAAAAATACTTGGTCCAATATTCCTGAGGGAGGGGAGATGTGGAAATTATCATGAACCATCAGGAACTAGGTCTCTGAAATGGATCAGAGAAAGATACACCACACAAAAGGGAGGAAGCAGCCAAACTACACTTGGTCAAGCTCAGCCAGAGCCATTTAGCAACTCACTGAGAATAGTCTCAAAATTTTAAAAAATGGGTGAATCAACAGCTCAGTGCAAAAGCCAGCTGCATGGTGAGACATTTTACTTACTTTATAATTTTTTCCAAAACACTGATGTGTTCACTAAGCTAACTAAGTTCACTATACCATCTGTACAGGTTCCTTTTTAAAATTTTTGTCTTCCCCCATTGCCATTATTGTGAAAAAGCTTAGGCAGTTACATAAATGGATGAATTAGATTCTTAGACAAATTTTGTTTTGCTGCTGAGAAAATACCAGTCTTTTCAATGTTCAAAATTGGAATGCTGAGAAACTCTCCAATCACCAGCAATAATTCCTTTGATAAGATCTTTAGTAAAAACTTGAAGGTTTTAGTCATAGAAAAGTTAGATGCTAAGCTCTGAGTATGACTTGTTTTTGAAAAATAAGGAATGAAGGAAAGAAGAAATGATTCTACATGTGGTGAAAAAATCCATGAAAGTCCGTTTCCTGTTCATTTCATTTTTCTTAATGCCATCCCCAAATTTTCTTAATATTAACTCGATGTACTTGCATACTTCATTTCACATCTTTCCTCAGTGACAGATCTATTGGCCTTTAGCTTGCTCTCTTTGTTTGCATATGTCAAAAGAGATCAAGAGAAAAGGAAAAAAATACCATCAAGTATCACTGAGATGTAATTGAGTTTTTCTTGGTTTCATTGAGGACGCTTCCCCGCTACCCTTGCTACTGTTGAGTCCTTTCAAACAGATTGAGTGATGGCGATGAAAGTGGAATCAATTCCAATCTGAAATAGAAATAAGGCCCTTTATAGAGCAAGCTCTCTAAAAATGGAGATTTTGATGTAATTAATAAGGAGAAGTTAGAAACGCACTCAGGGCTTCTTTAATACCTCTTTGTCTGAGTCTTCCGATGAATTGAATTTCTTCTCAGTGATTTGCCAGTGAACTTGAATTCGATCCAAGTGAATTGAAACATTTTCGTGTCCTATCAGTAGGAATTTATTTGAGTGAATATACATATAAAGCATATCATTTAAAAACTTTGTACCTATATTTGATAATGATGTACACTATCTGATGGATTAAAAGTATAGTGAGTGCGATTTAACTTCAGCATATAAAATAAGTAACAAACACTGGAAGCTAAGTTCCAGTTCTGGATCTACTACTTCTTTATTTAAACTAATTGTGCTGCCTAAGTGAAGACCGTTAGTCCCTGGGTTTCAATTTTCAAATATAATGAGAATTAAGACCAAATACTTTCTTTCATCCCCTTCACCTTTAAAACCCAGAAGTCTCCTCACCCCACCCCTGCCAAATACTACTACAGTATAGATCCACATTATCATTTAGCTTTAAAGTAATACAAAATAAAAATAAAATTTAACATTTACTTTTGGTTATTACAAGATTTTAGCTACTCTGAAAAGTTACATTTATATGTTTTCAATTAGGAAGTTTAGAGTGAACTATTACATTGAAGAATGGGCCGGCCAAATAGCTCAACGGACTAACGTGCCTGCTTAGGCAGAGCACAAGGATCAGGATTCAATCCCTAGCCCTAGTTATGCCAGCCTCAACCCAGGGCACGCTGAGATGGTGACTGAGACTTGGAGTGGTGGCACATGCCTGTAATCCCAGCACTTGGGAGGCTGAAATCAGAAGGATTTTTAAGAGTCCAATATATGTAGTAAGACCCTGAAAGAAAAATAATGATAATATAGAAAAATTATAGTCTATGAAAACAAATTGATTGAGTTTAATAAAGTACTAACATTTTTCTGATGAATATAAAGGTCATGTGTTATGTCAACTTAGAATCACTGTGGAGATAGACTAAAAATACTAGACTTTGAACATATCTTAGAAATTTAGAAAACATGGTTATTACATTCAAATGGCAGTTACATGGTAGACAATTTACAACCTTTTCAGATCAAATGATGTTTTTATATTTAAACATGTAAATAAAACACAAGGTTCAGTTAATAAAAATCTCATCCATCCTTCTATTTGATTTGTCATGTAAACAAGTTTTATTTGTCCACATTCAAATTTTCCAAAAATAATTATTTTCAGTACAAATGATCAAATATTTAAGCTCTCAAATGAAATCTAAAGTATTTCAACTCTTGTAGGTTACTTTCAATGATTTACAACTTTTTAAATTTTTTTAGTATTTACTTCACAGGGATGTTGATTGGCAACTGCTTAAGACTTTAATGTATCTTAAATCCATCTCAAAAAATACAGATTTATTTTTTAGTATCAACAATTATCCCTGAGTTTCTAACATAGGATTTTAGTTTATGTTTAATATCTATTAGTAGAGTAAAAATAATAAATATAAACCATGGAGGAAGAGAAAATATTTCTATTACCCAGTGAATCTTTTACTACCAGATTATAATGCTTTCTATGCAAACCTTTGTGGCCCTCTGAAGTCTTTTTCCCAGAGCTGCAGGGTGAAGTGTTTCTGCCTCAGTCTGTATCAGATTTTAGGCAGATCTTTGACTGCTGGAATTAATGAAGAGCTATTTCTTTGTCTGGCTCTTAGGAACAACTTGAGCAGGGGATAGATAGGCACACAGAGAGCACTCTATCATCAATCAGAATGTGACAAAAGAATTGAACCATATTTTAGAACATCAGTGGACATCGTCTGGAATACTATAATGGACAGTTGACCAATGTCACTTGTAAGTCAAGCACATTCCAGACATACTGATTAAAAGTAAAAAAGGGAAAGATATTCCCTTTAAAGTAATAGGTTATTTGCAAAGCAAAGAAAATGTAGACCCAAAAAACAACCAAATAAGTTTTCAAAAGCTCAGTAATGGGGACCAGGGAGATAGCTCAGTGGCCTAATGGCAAGCTCAGGATCCTGAGTGTTAGATCCCCAGTACAGGGAGTGGGGGGGCGCTCAGTAATAAAAATCTCTTTTTTTTTTAAACTCAAATAATCACTGAATGCATAGCATCTGGCTGACATCATACAAAAGAATAAGTTTCGTTAATGTTAACTCTTGAATTAAACATACTTCTGCATTCTTCACTGAGTTACTGATATTATCCCAGATGTTTTTGTTTGAAGCAAGACCCCCATGGTTTGCTCTCCTTTTCTTTTCTCATCCTCCCTTCCACATTCCAGTTGCAAACTCCCTGCTCCAACACTGCAGAAATTCCCACAAGCCATGCCACTTTAGTTCTTTTTTAAGCTCCCAAATTATCATCCATATTTTTGTTTTAAGTACATAGATTTCTTTACAGTCAGTATTCTAGAAATGTTCACTGAAAAGTCCTCTTGATTGTATAACATGAAATTCTGGACAATTTAGAACAAATGACAGAAATGGTTTTCCTCTCCTATGGCTGGCATGGCCCCATTATCACAGAGGAGTTAGCTCGGAAGGCGCTTGCCTTCAGTGTCCAGGTGATGGAATTGAGAGATAAGGGACATGATTTGGATTTTTTTTTCTTTCTTGATTAGAACATATATGTAGAACATAATGTTTACATTATACATATATATATATATATATATATATATGTATATATTCCAGATCCTCTCTCCTTTCCCTCCCTCTATTCATCTCTGATCCCCTTCATTTTTTGTATGTGTTGGGGGCAATATAGACATATCGCTTGTGTGGAGTTAGTCATTGTACCTAGTACATCTCCATACTAACACCCACAGTGGTTCTGTGATTACACTGACATAGAGTGGTTAGGAAGCTTCCTGAAGAAGAGCGGCTTAAAGTGAGCCTTAATAAATAAATCATTTTAAATAAATGGGATTGCACAGGTATTCTGGGAGTAAATTAAATAGATCAACAAGAACAATATAAATATGGAAACAAGTGTTCCATCATACTGTGAAATTTTTGCCCATAGCATAAAGAGAAGCACTTGGAGAATTCTTTACCTTTGTTCAAGAATATATGGGATAAGAACTGATGCAGTCTACACTAAAATCATTTTTGGAAACACAGAAATTTGTGGAAACTCAGGGACTGTCTTGACACTATGAAGAGAAGTTAAATATGTGGGATCATCTCTATATAAAGAAATACAAGCTTGAGAATAAGATAAAACCAAGTAATTCACTAGTCAGCGCTTTTCAAACTTGAAGTACACAAGACTCCCTGCGAGGTAGTTAAAACACAAACATTCCCCATCCTGCATCTCCACGTTTCTGATTTAATAGTTCTGAGATGGAACCTGGGAGTATGTGTCCTTGATAAATTCCCAGGTATTACTGACGCTTCCCATGGAGGGGCCATACCCTGGGAACAACTGTCCGAAAAGCTTCTTCATACATATTTCAAGATTCTTATGGTGAAACAATAGGAACTGAACACTGCAGTGAGGATCAGCCATCATGTGAGAGAAGCAGCAGATGGGAAGAAGGTCAGGGTGGCAGCTGTTTCGGTAAGGTTTTAAGACAAAATTTCAGACAATTTAGTTATGAGCTCTTGTTAGTTTTATTACACACCTGGGACAGATGCCTGGAGAGGGAGTCTCTCCAAAGGCAAAGACTTCTGTTTCAAAAAGGAGAGGTCATAGGGGAAAAATGTGCTCAGATGGCCATTGATAGAATATGCACAAAAAGCAAATGAAGACTGGTTAGAGACTTTTAGACTCTATACTGCTAGCTGGATGGGTGAGTAGCTTCTTAGCTAGGGCTTGATCTGATTATAATCCCTCAGAAAAGTGCTCACGCATTGACTCAGAAATAGTCATTTCTTCCAGGTGAGCACATGAATCACAAAAACATAGAGCTTCTTCCTCAGCTCAGGCTTGAAACTTTGTTTAGGATATATGACACCTAGATATGCCGGGTCCTGTAGTCCTGGAGAAATTAATGAAAAGGCCAAGGAAGGGAAAAAAGAAGGAAGTTAGGAAGGAAGGAAGGAAGGAAGGAAGGAAGGAAGGAAGGAAGGAAGGAAGGAAGGAAAAACCAGAATTCACAATTGTTTTTAAAAATTTTATTATTTTTTTTTACTATAGCCTATTTAAATACTGTGTTGTCCTCAGAAATCTGATTAGGTTGCCCTGGATATGGGAGCTGATACTTCTCTGTATGTAGTTACACAATGCTGAGGTTGGTATTTAGGACTTTAATCTTCTAGAAAGGACAATAGTAAGGTCAAGCCTCCAAGTCTGAGGATAAGATTAAATTCTTCTATACTGTTATGAGATTTAAATCACATCAAAAGCTTTGTATGTGTTGCAGAACAGTTCAAGAGGACAAGCAAAGTGTAGGGAAATGAAACAGGGAGCGTATGGTTAACAGTTAGTGATGTGAAAACAGAGACGAATTATCTAGCAGTTATTTTAGACCATTGTCTAGAGACAGTGCAGATTTGCTGACAGGGTATCAGCAAAAGTCAGGTGGTGTCAGGGACATAGTAGAGTAGAGAAAACACTTTGTTTCTGTAATAAACTACAAAATAAATATTAAGTGGAAAGTTCTTTGTTTCCTTGTCTCATCAGTATGCGTCAAGAAGCATGGAAAAGAATATTGGGAAAACTCAACAAATTGCAACACCAAACATTTCTTAATTGCCAAATATTTACAGGGTTTCTTATTCCACAATTGGGAAAGCAAAGCCATTTACCAAGTGGCTACAAAGAGTCCTTGAGTCATTTAGCAACCAGAGAAAGCTACCATCCTTAGAAATGAGGACTGTGGGAGAAGTTCTCTGTTCTCTTGTCAAAGCTGGGGTTTAACTGTTTGCAGTCTGTGTTCGAAGAAGCATTATTTTATTTAAAGCATTACCTGAAGTTACAAGTAAAGATTAAAAATCATAAGACTGTGACACAGGAATCAAAAATGGTTTCTGCAAAGGCTTAAGTAATACAATTTGTTTAGCATTTTCAAGCTCTACCTGCTCCATAACCATACCGTGTTGCCACTGCAGTACAAAAGCAAATGAAGTTGGCTTTGTTCTAATGAAACTTATTTATAAAAATAAAATAAAACAAACAAACAAAAAAGCAGGTCATGGGCAGATTTGGCCTGCAAGCTATAATTCTGTGACTCCCTGCTATAGAAAGGCTAACATAACTTACATCACACCTCTTTTTTTATTATTATTATTTTTTATTTTAGGGAAGGGTCCACAGGGTGTTCAGAGTCTCACTACTAGATCGGACTCATAGTAATCGGACTGTTTACAGCTTCCCAAGAGCTGGGATTCCAGGCATGAGCCACCACACCCAGTCTCAATTGCAGTCTCAGAGAGCCCTAGGGGCGGGGCCCGCACTGCAGGCCCAGGGATGAAACCCCCAGCCCCTGGGCCTGCTTGCAGGTGCTTTAACCATCACACTTCTTAATGTGTATAAAGCTGTTGAGTTTTATCAACCCCAAAATGAGATCATCACTTGATGAATAAAATTTGAGTTGCTAAACCTTATGCAAATAAAAGCCATTTGAAGTACATTTCCAAAAGGTAGATCTATCTCTTCAGTTTTCAATGGACAGGACACAGCTCATTGTGTTTGAATTTGGGCACTAACTGGAAGGCAGATGTGTTTCACTCACCTAAAAATGTCCTCATGCAGCCTTTTGTTTTCAAATAGCCAATGTCCCACTCACACATTAAATTACACAGCTGAAGTACAGACTTTCTTCTAAGCCCCAGTCTTAGCTGTTGGCTCAAATTCTGGCCTTTTTATTTTGATCTGCTCTTTCAAAGCAACTCCTTCATTTATCTCCTAAACAGATGTTGCAGTCAGGTACCGTATGCCTAGCTCCAAAGATTGGCATATGGCTCCATCTAACCCACTGTCACCTTGTGCATGAATCGGCAGCTTATGAAGCTGGAGTAGGAGGCTTTCTGGCAGGCAGCTGAGGCCCTGGGGATTCAGCACTGCATCTCCTATAATGTGATGAAGCTCCAGGGAAGAGGAGAAAGGCAGCCAAGATTAGGCTGCCAATTTGGGGGTTTCAGGGTGTTCCTGTGGGAGTCCTTTTGTTTCCTTCCCTGTATCCAACTTGAATGGACAGAGGAAGGGAATGAAAGGAAAACTGCTGAATAGAAGTGTTCATATTTGCTTACTTTGTTCCACAGGAAACGGGCCACCCACAGCGTGGGCAAAAGGAAGGGCAGCCAGAAGGACCTCCGGCCCCCTGATCTTTGGATCCATCATGAAGAAATGGAAATGAAAAATATTGAGAAGCCATCAGGCACTGACCCTGCAGGAAGGGACTCCCCCATTCAAAGCTGCCAAGATCTCACGCCAGTCAGCCACAGCCAGTCAGAAACCCAACTGGGGAGCAAAAGCACCTCTCATTCCGGTAATTATCATCCCACTGTGACCAGGGAAAGCACCCCAGGAGCCAATTCTCTATTCCTTCTGTTATGGATATGACCTCCCATTAACTTGCATGCTATTAATCAATAATTTAAATAATCTAAATTTGGTTGATTAACCAGTTACATGCATTATTCTCCCTCATCCTTTTGCCCGTCTTTTATAATTTTGATAACTACTGAAAGTTCTATTAGGATTAATATAGTACGGAAATATTGAAATGAGAAGCCAAAATGAATTAGTTGCTTTGCGAAATCTTAAAAGTGTTGTCAGGGCAATCAAGTTTGAAGCTACCTAAACATTTTTTTCCAGTTTTCAATCTCTATAAATTGACAGATAGATAGATAGATAGATAGATAGATAGATAGATAGATA
>NDGN011409987.1:0-25342 GCA_002564285.1 Tympanoctomys barrerae
GGTGGGCTGAGCTGGCCACACACACACACACACAAATATAAATAAATGAATAAATAAATAAATGTTTAAAAAAAAAAAAATTCCAGCAACTAAGGAGACTGAGGCAGGAAGATTCCCCGTGACCAGCCCGCCCGGCAACTTAACAAGCACTCTGGAAGGCATGAGATCGGTGGAGGAACACTTGCTTGCCGGGCACAAGGCCCGAGCTTCAATCCCCAGCCAGCAAAAAATAACGTGGTAACTTCCTCTTTAAAGTAAAAGATTCATGATAAAACTGATAAATGAGCTTGGAGGGCAGAGGCAGGGCAATGGCCGAAAGTCTTGAGACCAGGGAGACACAGTGAGGTCAAGGCCTGGGTGAACTGGGTAGCATGACAATGTCTCAAAAAAAAAAGCATGTGTGTATACATGTGGTTCAGGAGACAGCAGTGGCCTTAAAAAAAAGGGGCGAGCATGTCCTGGGAGACAATGAGTGCCAGTTTGCGGATTATCAAAAGGGTGTAGCTCTTAGCAACCAGCAGGTACTGCATCCGGTTATCCAGCCCAGAAGGCCCGTCATCCCAGCACTTGGGAGGCTGAGACAGGACTTCCACCAGCTCCAGTCCAGCCTAAACTTAAAAAAAAAAGAAAGAAAGAAAAAAAAAAAAGAGGGGGGAGATGCCTCAGTAGAGGAAGTCCTTCCCTGGAGAGCACAAGAGCTGAATTCAATCCCTGGTTCCGACAAAAAAAAAAAAAGTCTCTTAAAAAAATGTCCAGCCAGATAGCTCATCAGACTAAAGTGCCTGCTTATGAGGCAAGCGCAGCGGGGTGTGATCCCTGGTACAAATGCCATGCTGGTCCTGCTCCAGGCACTCGGGGACTGAGACTGGGCTTGATGGCACGCCAAGCACTTGGGAGGCTGAAAACGAGTCCAATCTGTGTAGTAAGACCCTGTAAACCCTACACTAAATGCATTTAAAAAAAAAAAAAAAATGGCCTAGAATGTCAGTAGATGAGAAATGACATTAGTGTATCCAAGTACCTCACAGGAAATGCAGCTTCAAGCATTACAAAAATGCAAGGCAAGAATAAGCCAAGTAAGGGACAAGGACAACGTAGGTAACAGGATGCACCATTATCAGTGTCTGCTATGTCTGTAAGATTCATAATAAGAAATCTAAGAACAAAAATAGAATGCAATGAAGTAACAGATCAGCTGATCCCAGAAACCAGGGTCTGTTCTTCCCACAAAACCTCCTCGGCCCTGACCTCATCAGTCTTCCCCAGAGCAGGATGGCCCGGAAGCCCAGCAAGTCCCACCTCTTCTTCCCTCCCCCTTCCCAACAGCACTTCCGGCCCTACACGATGGTTCAGTACAGTAAGAAGCCAAGCATACAGGCAAATGCCAGTACCCGGCCTCACCACAGCCCCTCTCCTGGGCCTGGCACAGTGCATGGGAGACCCCAAGCTTGCCTGCTAGGAGCAGCCCTCAGACACAATGGGGGAACTTGGATACACTGTTACTTTCCTCTGAGCTTAGACACCAGATACGTTGTAGAGCAGCTCAGCCAGGTGCAGAACCAACACCACGCAGAAAGCAAGCCTGGGAGCAGCCCAGGCCTGTCACTGCAGGGCAGGGCAGGGCGGCGCAGGGGCGCAGGGGCACATGCGGGTAGGTACCTTTCCGCAGCCGGGCACCTCCACACCATCGACAGGCCGGGGAATCTCGATGGACTTGACTAGCCCATACTTGCTGCACTCATCCCGCACGTCCTCCACGATCTCCTCATATTCCTCGTCATCCAGCAGCTCCTCGGGCAGCACCATGTTCATGAGGCACAGGACCTCAGTCGGGTGGCCGCCCATCTGCACCTGAGAGCTCATCAGGCCCGGCACTTGCAGGGTAACGGGGGTCTGGTTGATGGTGCTCTGTGGGGCCAGGGTAGGGGGACTGTCACAGGGGGCTCCAAATGGCCTCCCGCCACTCGAGCCTGCCCAGTGCACCATCTCCTCTACACACATAGACACACACACACACACCCAGGCATCCTGGGAAGGCCTGCCCCNCACCCACACCCCCTAGCCAGTGCACTAGCTCCTCTACACACACACACACACACACACACACACACACACACACACACAGGCATCCTGGGAAGGCCTGCCCCACCACCCCCACCCGCGCCCCCTAGCCAATGGAAGGTAACGTGCCGGGAGGCTCACCAGCGTGGCATTCTTGGCTCCCACACTCGCCCTCTGGACCAGCAACTTCTTGTCCCCCAGCTGCATCCCATTCAGCCCTGCGATGGCCTGTGTAAAATGGGGTACGGAGGGGGACAGGAGAGGGGAGTCAAGGCCCAGGAGCCCAGCTCCTCCCCCATGCCGGGGCAGAGGTGGGCAATCAGGATGGCAAAGGTGGTAAGAGTATGGAGTGGGCCGCACAGGGCCTTCCTTCAGGCGGCCACCTCCCACCCCATCCCAGGAGGGCACCGCAGCTGGAAAGAGCAAGAAGGTTTGACAGGACAGACGTGGCAGGCAGCCAGGCCCCCAGGCTCACCTGATCAGTGACGTTGATGTCCACGTACTCACAGAAGGCGTAGCCCTTGGAGAGCCCTGTGGCACTGTCCTTGACCAGGTTGAAGGCCTTGAGAGGCCCAAAGGATGTCAGCAGCTCTTTTACCTGCAGCAAACGGAGAAGCTGTCAGCACCCAGTCAGGCTGGTGGGGCCAGGGGCAGGGTAGGCTGGAGGGGAGGGACTCACCTGGTCATCATTCAGGTAGTTAGGCAGACCCCCGATGAACAACTTATGGGCAGAGTCAGGGACCACAGTAGACACAACTCCTATGGGAGAAGGAAGAGCTTCAATAACGACACAAAGGCTTGTCCCAAGGGCCTAGGGACATGTGCACCAGGAGCCCACATCCACCTCATGGCCATCACAGTCTGACCATCAGAGGGGCACAGCAGTGGCCCAGTGACCCAGCGTCTTCCAGAGCCATCCAGCCAGCAAGCTGTCAGCATGCTCCAGAAGGCCCCAAGAGCAACCAGTCACACCCAAGACTCTCACCACTGGCCACCTTCAGGACTTAGCATGTCTACTGTGCTCTAAAGGGTGCCAAACACTCCTGGGCCCTTCTTTAGCCCTCAGATCCGAGCCCAAGGGTCAGAGGGGTCCTGACCCCCGCCCCAAGATTTTCGGCCTGCTGCACCCGGCAGGCCCATCCACAGTTCCTCTGTGGCACTGAGAGTGTGCCCTGCTTGCACAGAGCAGCCAGCCTGCTGGAGTCTGGGCTGCTCTGACAACCTCTATGGTAACTGCTGGCTGAAAGCAGGTCCCTGAGGGCTGCAATGTCACAGTGTGGCCCTCAGCTGAGCGAGCCAAGACACCCATCTTACCCTCACCATTTAACTTGACACAAAGCCTGCCCCAGGCCTCTACCTAACACTGCACAAGCTCCCCAGAAGGTGTCAGCACCCCTAGCTGCCTCCCTTCCCGGCAGTCCAGCCACACTGGCAGCTCATCCCATGCCATCCCACCAAGCCCCACGGCACAGCTTGTGAGACAGGAACTGGTGAAGGCCCGGGTCATGCCCCCAACCCCCACAGCCCCAGAGATGCACGATCAAGTCAGCTGGCCCAAGCACCTGAGCTGCACCCAGCTGAGGGGCCATACAGCAGCAGAGCCCTGCGCCTGGATGCTGCAAGGTGGCCTGGAGTCGGGGCCAGTGGGCAGCCCTGGCTCTGGACACCTATGAACACAGTGTCCAGAGCCCACCGCTACACGCCTCTCCACAGGCGCCACTGCAGGCCGAGGCCCCTCCTAGGTACCCAGCAGGGAACCAAGACAGCCACCCCAAGCTGAGACTCACAATCGGAAACTAGTGTGACTCTGCATCCAAGTCAATGCCACCAATGGTGGCTCTCAAGACAGCACGGCAGCCATCACAGAGGAAAGGAACCGTACTGGAGACCTGCGCCCTCAATACAGCTCTCATCACACTGGCCATGGGTGTGGGCACAGGCACAATCCAGGCGGCACAGGGCCCCATGCCAACCCGGCCCAGTCAGGGCAGACACTGTGGGAAAGCCCCACACACTTGGCTATGCCACATGGACAAAGTGTTTATAAAGATAAGGAAATCAGATCAGTGTCCAGGAATATTTTTCTAACCATACATTCTAACTAAATGCCTCTTCTCTCTCCTTTCTATAGACTAGGGAGAAAAACGGAAGAGAAACTCAGAACACCAGCTTTTTCAGGGGTGAGGGCTGTATTATGGTCAAAACCAGAGTCACTTTACCACTAAGTTACGTGCCCAGCCTCTTATTCTGAGACACTAAGCTCCTTGACTCAAACTTACAATCCTCCTGCCTCAGCCTCAGTGTGTGGGGATTGTAGGCATGCACCACAGCCAGCTCTAACAGAGGAGAGGCCACTTGCCTAACCTGCCTACACGCAGGATCACTTTCTGCTACTGCCCAAGTGGCGTCCAACTCTCCTCCCACAGGAACTGTTGGACATCTCCAGGCGAGCTTGTCCTGAGGCTGCCAAGGGGTAGCACCTACTGTTCACTCTCTCGCTCACACAAGGCTCTGCACGGAAAGGCCCGCAACAAACTAACCTAATGACAGCACCAGCTTGTAACAGGACACTGTGGGCTAGAGGCAGGGTGGGACAGCTAGGCAGGCACTGACACCACGACCATAAGCCATACACCATCCTCCTCAGACCTCCTTCCCTGGTGAAATGAGACAAGCATAGAATGCTTCCTCAGTAAATGACGTCGGAAATCTTGTTGGATTTGTGGGCCTTTCTGCCTGCCATGACTCGCGTTAGGTACTGCAGGACGAAGCAACCTAGATACACACATCACAGACCTAGCCCTCTGCCAATGAACCTTCACGCAGAGTGCATCACCACCACAGCTAGCCACCAGGTGCCACAGGAGTGTCAGTAAGGCCAGAGGCGGCCTCCTGACACAATGGGGAGAGCAGCTGGTACACCCTGAGCATTAGCAGGCGGCAGGCTGCACATGTGGTACACTGTTTATGAGAAATGGCACAAGAAAGGGTAGCTCTACCTGGGAGATGGCCCAGGAGTCCTCAGCAGAACCAGGAGGTCAGGCTGGATCAACAGTCACAGCGGACTTCATCAAGCTTATGGAACTTCCCAAAACGGAGTGGATCAACACTAACAGCTGCAACCTGGACCTACGCCACAGACCCTGACACTCCTCTCTCTGGACACCACGCACCCACTCTGTGAAGTGTTCCCTTATGGCTCTTGGTTCCCCTACTGGCCCTCTAGTGCCGAGCATCGGCAGCGAACGCCACCTTCTCAAGAGTCCAACCTGGCTGAGGCAAGGCTTTCCAAAACCCAGGCCGTGGGGCCTGAGGTAATCCCTACCAGAGATGCTAGCAGAGCTCAGCCTGTGGGACAAGGCAGCCCACTGCTGCTCCCCCCAAACCACACACCTCCTCAAAGGCTCCCACGCCATGTAGATGCCATCCTCACCCATCCCAGATACACAGCACCTTCGGGGTGCGCACGGTTGCTCCTATCCACAAGAAACACTAGCAGCACTGTGGAAAATGGCCCAGAACTCAAGCCAGGAGCTGCATGCAGTCCGATGAGCACCTCCAGACAGGTGCTCGCCCACCCCAGCCACAGCCCCAGGGCAGACACCACTGAAGAGAAGAACAGGCGAGTCCCACCCTGCCCAGGGCACCGCAGATCTGGTCCTGGCTGATGCTTGCAAGGTATGCATCGACCGATCACAGCACAAGCGGGGGGCTGGGCCATGCTGCCTCACCGGAGGACACCCCTAAGTTCCAAAGCCGATGAACTGCTCTAGCCCCCACCCCGAGACGGCAGTCTAGCCAACTCCTCACTCACCAGGCACGTAGACCGAGGGGTTCTCTGACATGCCGGGCAGCGGCTGGTAGTCATGAGGCCTGCGGATCTTCAGCGACTGGCCTTGGAAGATGATGCCATCAAAAGCCATGGCCTGGGTTGTCTCATCCACTGAGCGGAACTGGAGAGGCAGGAGGAGATGGTGAGAGGCGGGCTTGGACCCAGGCTCTGCAAAGGTGGCTCGTCTCTCCTCCCACTGCCACAGACACTCGCCCCATGCCAGCTCTCCCGAACTCTGGGAGCACAGATACAACCATCCTTCCCTCTAATGAGGGGAGAGACCAGCACCCAGTAGGATACCAAGGGCAGACAGCATATACGCTGAGCTAGAGCAGCACAGGGAAGGCTCAGTAAAGGTGGAGGTGACAGTTCGTAGGCTTCCCAGAGAAGTGACCTTTGTGCTTAAATCTGAAAGTGGACCGTGACAAGGCCAAGTGTGGGGTGGAGGGAACTTTCTCCACCGCTCCACTGCCTCCTACCCCACCCACAGTAGCAGCCACTTGCCCCAGATGAACACAGACCAAAAGCCCCTCACCCAGGAGTCAGAAACAGCAGTCAGCTGGGCGAGGCATGGTGACACACGCCTATAACCCTGATAACTGTGGAAGGTGAAAGGCAGGAGGTCCTGATCATAGCCCAGCCTGAGCAACTTAAGACCTTAGCTCAAAAACAATAAAGATATTGTAGGCCAGATATGCAGATCGGTACATAAAATTCTGGCTTTAATCTCTGTGAGCAGAAAACATAAATGTGCCCACCTCAGCCCACATGTCCTGGGAGGCCTGAACGTGGCCAAAGCACAGAACTGGGCTCCATAGGACGGCAGGTAGAGGCAGGAAGGGATGTACACACATGCAAGTTCTAGGCACTGGTGGAGAATGGCCCACTGGAGCCACTGGAAAGGGGCAGTGCAGGCAGCAACAACGCAGCAAGAGACAGGCAGGTGCCTACCCAAGACACCCGAGGCCCCATGACCACCCACCCAGCTCACCTCCAAAAAGGCAAAGTTCTTGTCCTGGTTGATCTGCACAGCCAAAACCGGGTTGCCAGGAGCCTGGGTCAGCCCCCCCAGGCGCATCTGGGCGTTGAAGAAATCCATCATGGCCTCCTGCAGAGGAAGAGGAGACAGGGGGCGGGGAGGGAGGTGGAGAGAGGAGGGGAAGGGTGAGAGAGGGAGACACAGAGGGTTTGGGGGTGAGGGGAGTGGGACAGGCAGGGCAGGGTGGGACAGTGGAGCATGGGTGAGGGGCGGAGAGGTCAATAGTGGGAATCAAAGCGGAAGGGAAACGAGACAGGAGGAAGCAATCACACAGGACAAGCACAGGAGACGAGCCACAGGGCGGCAGACAGGCACAAAGGGAGCCACGGGGTCCACCAGGAGGATGAGAAAAGATGGAAAAAATAAACAACAGGGAAGGGGGGGACAACACAGAACAGGAGACAAGGAACATACAAACACACAGTGCAGTCAAGACAAAAAAATGACACAAAAGCAGACCAGAAAACATGACAGAGACAGAAAGGGAAGCAGACATGGAAGAGGAGGAGGAAAGGGAGAAGGAGGCGAGTGTGGGGCGGGAGGGGCAGGGCAGGAGGGGAGGAGAAAAGAGTGATGTGGAGGGATCTGGCCCTGGAGTCCGGGGGCTGGTTTATCAAATGTAGCAAAGTGCAGGTTGAGAAAGTCAGAATGGACCTTACTTGCCTTCGACGATGGTAGCAAACTTTTTGTTGCTACGAGGGATCTCAGCCCCACAATATTTCACTTTAAAGAGAAATGGAAACAACTCTTTGATCTCGGGATTCTCAGGGGTGCCACGGGAAGGGGTAGGGAAAGGGCCGGGGAGGGCAGGAGCGGTGGGGAGGGGGAGGTCAGGGCAATCAAAAATTAAGAACAGCGACCATGGGAGGATGTGGGGGAGAGGATGGGGACAGACGGCAGAAGAGAGTGTGTCAGGAAGCGCTGCGGGGCGTGCGTCTGTGTATGCGCGCGCGTGTGTGTCGAGTCTCCCTCTCTCTCCGACATGTAGGTACCACATGGAGTTGGTAGTGTGTATGTGATCCCGGGTTGCTGAGGAGGTGGGGAGGTAGACGGAGAGGGAAGAGGGAGGGAGGGAGGGGCCACCCCCAGCCCGGCCCCTGGCTGGCTCAACTCCATCGTCCGTCGGGGAGGGGGCCGGGGGGGTCTTGCAGGAGCAGAGTCTGACCCGTGCAGGTGGGGAGGGGACGGAAGGGAGGGGAACAAGGGAGGGACAGGGAGAGGGTGGGGCAGGGGAAGGGCAGTACCTCAGTGATGCCAAAGGGGATGTTGCCCACATAGAGACGCCGGGCCTGTCTGGTCATCTGGCTCCCAACCACGGGCACCGGCGTTGGGGTCACAGCCAGGCCGTCAGGGGTCATGGTGGGAAGAAGGGCAGTGGCTGGAATCTGGCCGGCAGCTGGAGGACAGCAGAAAACATGACTCTTAATCCAAATTCCAAGACCCCCACCTCTCCTCAGGAAGGCCACTCCCTCTGTAGAGCTCTGGCAGGCCCTTCGTAGGCCACACTCCACTGGGCCCCAGCACCAAGCACCACCCAGGAATCCTCCACAGTGAGTCCCACCTACACTTCGACCCCCACCCAGAAGGAGCAGGGCAGGGCCCACCTTGCATGGCCTTGTACTGCATCGGGGTGATGTGCTCGAAGCCAGGTGGCGGCACGTCCCAGTATTTACGCACCTTCTTCTTCTTCTCATGGCGGGGGGAGCGGCTGGGAGAGGGAGGGACAGCGAGCAGGGCCCCTCAGTCTGACCCACTGCAGGTGCGGGCATCCTCCTAAGAACCCCTCCCAGGCTCCTCCACCCCCACCCAGGAAGCATCCCTCTCTCAGCAGGGAGAGAACAGGCAGGACCAGGCAAGGGACCCTTCGGCAGTGCTTAGGACAGGGGAGATGGGGCCAGGCAGGGGGCACAGGACGTGAGGGAGGGGGAGTGGAAGTGGACAGAAGGGCAGGAAGAGCAGCTCACATCAATCCACCGTGCTCCTCTTTAGCGCCTCTGGTCAAAGGTTTGCTGGGGGTGGGAGGGAAAGGTATGGGGAGGGGTGACTGGGGACCCTTAGCCTCCCCACACCACACCCCACAAGGGCCCTGAGCCCCAAGGCTGGGGCAGGGCGGAAAACAAGAAGCCCCACTCAGCCCTGCTGTTCCACCTACCCAAACCCCCACCAGTCCCAAAACAGAGAAGAGAAGCAGAAGCAGCAGAGAAACCCTCCACCAAGAAACTGAGACAGGTTACAAGACACCCTAAGCTCCTCACCTACGAGAACAAATAACAGAGAAAGCACAAACACTGCTGGGGAACAAAACTGACATCCCAGAAAGGGATACACGACAGGGGCCTTTTGGGACACAGACCAGCTCTCCACAGACAAACCCAGAGAATGCTACATAAAGCACAGGGCCAAGAACCAGACCCCAGTGTCAGGGCCAGAGGACAGCCATATGGGGAAAGGGCAGAACCTGCTCCCATCTCCAGCTAGAGAACAACTGCCCCAGCAGACCACTACCACAAGTCCCTCTTGAGGACTCAATGGGACCACCACAGAGTGTGAAGAGCTGCAGAGGGGAGGCAAGGACCTGGACACAGCACAGACTTCTGCCCACTCCCACTCAGTCACCAGAGGAGCTCCAGGGGTCCAGCAAGCAAACTCCCTACTCCCAGACTGACCAGGGTAGGTTGCCCAGTTTCCTACCTGCGTCGCCTCCTGTCTCTGGAGGCGCTGCGCTGGTCCCGGTTGCGCCGGTCTCGGCTCCTGCTCCGGCGCTTGCGGTCCCGGCTCCGAGAGCGGCTGTGGCTGCGCTTCCGATGCCGGTTCTCTTTGTCCCGCTCTGGGCACAAGTGGAAAAAGAGGGCAGGATATATGAACAGAGGCCAATGAGAGCCCAACCCACCCTGGGCACCCAGGGAGACCAACCCCAGAGGAAGAGGATGCAGTACAGCAGAAAAGTAAGCCCACAGCCTCCTGGCAGCACACAGGAGTCCTTGGGGATTCAAGGGGACAAGGAGACTGGGCCTGGAAATGCCCTGGGGGTACAATATACCTGAGGATGCTCAGGAGCTGAGGAGCCAAAGACGAGGTGGCTACCTCCTGGTCCCCCTTGAGGGCTGAGGGTCTGACCCCAGGGTTATCCCTGAGAGGGGCAGGGCTAGACGCTGAGGAATCAAGAGACCCAAAGATGTTCCCCTGGAGGGATTCAGTGACCCCTCAGGAAAGACCTCTGCAACCGGCCAGCACCCTCCACCCAGCATCAGGCCTGGGGGCAGGCCAGGCAGGTTCTGGTAACCCAGGATGTGGGAAACACAACGTCATCCCTTCCTGGCCAGGTGAATGATGCAGAGGCACTCGAGGGAAACGTTTCCCTCTAAGGAACAGACTACCTCAGCCTCCCCTCCACTGGAATCCCACACCACACAATCCTCAGGCCCACTCCCTCACGCCATAGGCAAGTCTGTGAAAGCAGGAACCTGTGTGCCACCAGGGCCCACTAGGTGTGGCCTCCTCAGCTCAAGAGGCACAAATGGTGTCCAATAGCACAGCCCTGGCAGCCTACCCAAACACCTCCAGCCCCACAAATCCTGGTTCTCTTCAGGACCCTCTACATGGCCCTCTGCACAGTGGCAGCCAAGTGGCAGCACTACCACACACTTCCTTGGCTCAAAGCCCACCTGAATTCTCACTCTCCATCAGGCACAGGCTCTGCAGTTCAAAATCTCCATCCCTGGAGATCGTAGGAGGAAAAGCCACAAAAGAATGACCAAAGAAGACTTAAGCTTCACCATAACGATTTGTCCTACATACACTGCAACAGAATTACTAACTTTTTGTAAACCCACCTCAACTTGAGCCACTAAAACTCAAGAAAATTGAACACTAAAATTCTTCATACAACCCAAACTTACACTAGTTTTATTTGCACTTAAACTTCATCCTTGCTTTGGACAAACACCACTGGAGATTCACATACGCAGGCAGCACCAGACTGAATTGAGACTGTAATACGGTTGACAGTCAAACTCCTGGAGGAGACAGGCAGAACACCCATCCTCTGCCAATAGGATTTTTAATCCTCAGAGACCAAACAAAGGCCCGGGTCAAGAAAGAAATCGAGGGGAATCAGAAACCAGCCACAGTGTGGCCTTCTGGGGAGTGCACCTTGCAAGGAAGTGGGGGCAGGGGTCTGTGTTGCCATGGTAAGCAGACTACGGATTCTGAGCCTTTGGGCTCTGGCAGGCTCACAGCCACAGAAAGCAGCAGCGCCCCCCACAAGGTGCCTGGACCAAAGCTGAAGAGCTTGAAGCTGAATGAAACAGGTGCCAAAAGGCTGGCTAGGAGGCACTCAGTCTTCCCTTATAGCACAACAAAAAACACAAAAGGAGCTTCCTGTGCTCAGGACTACTGCGGTGGGAGCAGCTGCACGGAGCCAGATGAGCTAGACGTACCAACCAGCAGCCGAGGAGAACCAGAACACCATACTTTCAACAGCTTCGGGGATCAGTTACAGCAGCTCCACTTGGCAGGTAAGCTGCACAAAACCGTGCAACTTAACCTCTAATACTTTTTTTTCTCAAACTAGGGTCAGGTCTGTCCCACCCAGGTATCCTGAGGAGCTGGCTAAACTACACTTGGAAAGCAACTTTCCCTGCCCACTCTCATGCCATGCCTAAGGGAGTGTTTCAAAGACCTAATTTTCTACTACCTTCCTAAATATTCGCGATTACAGTAACAAGTTTCGCTCATTAGGATCTTAACGTAGGCAAAGCCACACGCTCTCTTCCTTACCTTACCTAATCTCAGCTGTCTCACTACGAGATGGAGTAAAACCTTTAAACGTTGCAAACCTCAGTCCTCTTCTCAAAAGTGTTCCCGTTCTCCGAGATTACTAAAAGATCCACTTAACAAAATCAGTTTGGCAAATCACTTGACATACGTTAACTGCAACTTCTCAAAAGCCTCGCGGCAATACAGTGGAGGTCGAAAGCCCAAGAAAATACTTAAGTAGCACTACTACCTAACATCTCAGCTGTTCACCTAAACACAAGTATACTCAAATCCAAGTCCCAGCGCCCACACACCACAGCCAATTAATACGGGCTTACGAGGCCTCATGCGCCAAGAAACTTAAAGCTATTTTCCTAAGCTCTTACTCATTTTCAAAACGAAATACAAACAAACCAAAAACCTAAAATGTCTGGTGACGAGGACACCCTCACTTTCTCTGGGCCTGGCACCCGCCCGCCACCCGGCTCTAGCGTGTAGGGCGCATCTGGGGCTTCCATCCAGGTGCCCTGAGTCTGGGACCGAGCAGGAGCTGAGCCTGACTCGAGCTAGAGTATCAGCTACAGACACTGCGCATCGCCATTCTGGCGCACATACACGGGCGCGTGAGGGGACACACAGTGGCCTCCTCTCTCCTCCCACGAGGGACGGGCGGCCGGCAGGGCCGGGCAGAGGCGCTAAACAGGGAGTCCCAGAGGCCCAAGGAGGACACGGAGCGCGCGGGGCGCCTCGTCCACGTGAAGGTGGCAGCGGCCGTCCCCACCGCCATCTTGGAAACAAAGGGGGCGTGGAGACAGGGCCGTACGCCCGACCGGAAGCGGAAGAGCCCAAGCAGCGGGAGAAAAAGGCCAAGCCGCGAACCTATAGTCTTTCTCCCAAAATGGAAAGGACGGCATCCAGGTACCCGCGCCGGGTCCTCCGCACCGCCTACGCCGCGTCCACGTGGGCGCGGACCGCCGCCGCGCGCATGCGCCCAGGCCGCACCCGCCTCCCCAACCCTAGCCGCGCGGGGCGGAAGGCGGCTGTCACGTGAACGAGGCGCGCGCCGCGGGGTGGGGGGGCCCGCAGCGGCCCTGAGGAGGGGGACGCCAGGGAAAGATGGCGGGGGCCAGAGAGCGAAGCAAGAGGCCACCCCGCCGCCACCCTGCCACCCCGCCGCCCTTACCTTGTTTGTTCTCGTTGAGCTGCCGCTCGAACTCATCGAAGTCCGACATGCTGGAGCGGCCGTGTAGGGCCTGAGCAGCTCTCGCCTCGCTTGCCGCCCGCCCGCTCTGGCCGCTTCGGCTACTTCCGCCGCTGGCTTCGGCTACTTCCGGCCGCCGCCGGCGCAGCGTCGCCTACCTAATCAAGGCCCCAAGCGGCCCGCCCCGCCCCGGCTCCGCCCCCTCGGCCCGCCCGTCCCCCAGCTAGCAGACCCTCGCCCCCAAGCCTGGCTCCGAAGCGTGTCGGCTATTTCCGGACGGTCGACCAGCGTAGGCAGGCGACGGCTTCGGCTACTTCCGAAAACACCCGAAGAGAGGGTTTCTCCGGCTTCCTAGGTTTCGGTAACTTTTCGGAGATTAGCGACTCAACGTTCGGAGGTTTCCGTGAGCCCTCGCGTTCCTCCGCGTCCAGCTCCTTCTAAGGATTACAATTCAAACTTCAAACTGTCCTAGTCTTTAGCGTTGTCCACAGATTCACTCGTCTCCTCTCCGCCGTCTCTGTCCAACCAGTTGGCCACTTCAACTATTCTATCCGTCCAGCACTTCAGCACTTTCCGAAGGTTTCCGGCGCCGGACCTCGGGTCCCTCCAGAGATTAAGCTCGATCCCAAGCTTCGGGTCTTTCCGGAGGTTCCACTCGTTCACTCCACCCCTTCCGGGAAACTTCGGCTCCTTCCGCCACTGCTTCGGGAAACCCTCGTTCAGGTGGTACAATTTCGGCTTTTTCCGTCTATAGTTCGGCTCCTTCCGGCTTTGCCAACCAAATAGGCGGGGAGACCGAGGTGAGGTGGGTCAGGGGAAGGAATACAGAAAAGGGGACAGAGTCCTGGATTTCCGCATCTGTCTCAATGGGTGAAGAGAGCAGAAATGAAAAAAAAGAAAAAAGAAAAAAGGCCGAAGTCGGGGAGACCTGTGACGGTACGCAAGAAAAATGCAGCCGGCCGGTGAAGGTGCGCGCGACTGCTGCGGAGGTTGCAGGGGCGGCTCTTTGCGCCTGCGCGCGTTGGAAAAGAGGCTGCGAGAGGGCCTTCTGCGCCTGCGTAAAGGCCTGCTTTCCCGCTGCTGGGAGAGGGGAAAAGGGCTCTAAAGTGCGCAGTACTCATGCGCGAAATTTTCCACGCCCTGAGCCGAGTTGCTAAATTGTGCGCTGTTGAGGCGGCAGCCTCTCCTGGTTGCCCTTGCGACCGTGCGGACCGTGCGAGCGTAGTCGCGCCCGTCTGCGGCGCGGGCGCTGCAGGGTAGTAATGCTCCTTCCGCGATGAGGTCGACCTTGTGTTCCGCCTCCCACCCCCTCCGGCTGGCTGCCTGGCGTGTCCACAAGCCGCCTGTTCCCCCGGTGTCTGCCTCTACTACAGGTCCTCGTTGGTGCCTTCCGATGTGGCACCTCTAGCCCAGGTAGCCCTGCGGGCAGTGTCAGCACCTCCTGGGCGGAACGGCCGCTACTCCCCCTCCCGCCTCTACCTCCTGGGGCTAACTACACCCTGTTCTCCCAACCTCCCAGCTCGCCTGTCGCCCCCCCACCCCTCCGTAGCGACGGCCGCCCCTTACGCTGACGACCTGGGACCCAGTGTATTTCAAATTTTCACGTTTCTTTAATTTAAATGCACTGAATAATTGTCTGCCTCACGTGGAATGAGGCCAGCCCCTGCGAAGTCGGGTAAAACAGGTGACAGCCCCAACAGGCGAGAGAGGCCTGGTGCAGGGAGGTGCGCCCGCACCAGGGCCAGGGAGCAGAGGGTCCGCAGGGGTCCGCAGGGGGCGCGGAGCAGCATCACCGCTTGAAGCGGTAGGTTATGGGCAACAGCAGCTTGCTTTTCTTGAGCGCCTGCACCTTCTTGAGCGTCTCGTCGTCCAGCGCCAGGAAGCAGCGACGCGAGTACTCGAGCAGGCGCTCCTTGGAGGGGTCGAACTCGCCCACCTCCGCCAGCTTCTCTGGCGCGACGATGAGCAGCTCCGCGATAGGCGTGGTCAGCGCCACCGTGTTTCGGTCCACGCGGTGGTACTCGAAAGCCCGTGACATGCTCTTCAGCTTCTGAAAGGTGCCCAGAATCTTCTTGTATCGACAAAGGACCCCATCAGCGTCCTTCACTGCAGGGAGACAGGAGAAGCAGAATAGAAACAGGAAGGCAGATATGCGAGGAGAGGGCCACATGCTGGAAAGGACAGTCAGTGAAGCAGGTGGGGGTGTCAGAAAAGCAATGGGGAAGAAGAGACCAAAATGGAAAACAGGCCAAAAAAGCAGAGAGAAGATTCAGAAGTTGGACCAGTTACTAAGGAAGCAGGGACATAGGCAATGAAAGGCTGGATTAGGGAGCCCGGTGCTCCAGACTGCCGCCCCAGCCATGCCCCTGCCCCACGCTGCGTGGATGCTGCCTCCTGAGGTGGGCCCAGGAGCCTCTTTCTGATGAGGAAACTGGCTCACAGAGGTACCGGAGGTCACCCTGCTGGTGAGGGCAGACCACACGCTGAGGCTTGATGATGGCCCCACATCTGGTCTTTTTACGTTTCGAGGGCGGAGCTTCTGCAGAAACCGCACCCGCAGCCCCCTGATGCTGACACCAGACCCATGCACCCTGCTCACCCCGCTGCCTCTCCCGGGCCTTGGGCTTCCCGAAGCGCTTCCGACTGGCGCTTCCCTTCTGCTTCTGCCGCTTCCTGTCACTGGCACTACCTTCAGATGCTCCACTGAGTGAGGAGGCAGCCGACTCGGGGTCTGAGGCTTCGCCCCCAGCCCCAGCCCGGCTGTCCCCCTCCACCCGCCTGGGCCCAGACTTCATTCGGCAGTGGTCCTCTGGGGAGAGACACAGGTAAACTGTGACACCAAAAGTCACATCCCTGATCCCAAGGGAAAGCAGATCCTGGGCGGCTGAACCCCCAAGGGGATATTGGACAGGAAGGGCCATCCACACCCCAGCCCTTCCGAAGAAAGGAGAGCCAGCTGGGGTTGGGAGCTTCTTGGCAGACTTGTCACCTTGTTCAGAGACCTTCAGAGAATGACTGTGGTATTCCGTACAGGAAACTTTCCCCCAGGAAACCCAGAGGGACTTCCAGAAAACATGGCCCGAAGACCCAGAGATGGGCCCTTAAAAGAAACCAAGGCTCAGCCTGGGAGGTTAGAGAAAGTGACTGCCTTCCCCAGGAGACTTGGGGGCACCAGGGTCCCCACCGAGAAAGCCCAGAGGCCCCTGTGCATAGCCATCCAGGAGGAGGAGTGCAGTCACCGAGGACGAGGCCCTCACCATGGGGAGACAGGAGGTCCAGATCCACCTAGAAACAGGTTCCTGTCAAGGCGGAGGGAATGACTGTCAGGAGCTCCTTGGGATCCCAGCATGGAGTGTGTGGGATGCAGTGAGAAGGGGCTGAGTTCCTCAGGATTTGGCAGAGGGAAGCCCTCTCCCGGAAGCAAGAGTACTGGTTCAGAGAGGTGAACAAGCAGGCCACGGGAGCCCTGAATTCCAGCATTGGGGGGTTGGGGGGGCGCACTTGAGACCCACACCCAGAGAAAGCTGAATCCACTGGCAAGAGGTTTAAGGACTTTGAGGTGAAAGAAGCAAGAATTAACCAGGGGTGGGTGCAGCGGGTGGGCAGACAGATGCCCTAGGCAATCAGGTGTGAGCAGACTGGATGCCTGGAACTGGCAGAGACCAATGGGATGTAGAGCAGGGTGCTAAGATGCCAAAGGCAGGATGGTTGCCCCGTGCAAGGAGAAGAAGGTGGGCTCGGGCTTGAGCCGGGTGGGGGTAGGGGTGCCCACAGAAGGTGACAGAAATGATGAACAATTGTAGCCATCAAACTGAGAGTCCTCTAGGGACAAGGCCAAGATGCCAGGTCCCACAGAGCCACCCAACAGGGTTTCACTTCTGGCACCAAGGTGCCCAGGGTCTGAGAGGACGGTGGCAGTGCCCCGCACCTGCATCCATCCGGGCTGAGGAAATAAACTTATCCAGCTGACAGCGCAGGAAGTCCCTCTCTTCCTCCAGGTCCTCGATGCGCTTCTGTAGCCAGGAGTTCCGCTCCAGGGCCATATGCAGCTGGGCCTTAACCCGGTTCATCAGGGCCAGTGTGGGGGACGCGGCCTCAGGGGTTTCTAAAGTGTGGAAGGGGACCAGGTCACACCACATCGGGAGGGCATCGCGCTGACCCCGTCCCTCCTTAGCCCTCGGGCTCACCCTCGAAGCTTCCTCGTGAAGGGCTGAGACTGTAAAAGATCTGTGAGTCTAGGTGGGGTGCCTCCTCGAAGGGGATGGAGATCTCGAAGGCCTCGTCGTCCTTCCTCACTAGAGAGGGGAGATCCATGGGCCATGGGGAGGGGAGAGGGCCCTTACCCGCCCCCACCACGCGCCCCGAGCAGGGAAAGGGGGAGCTGGCTGCTCACTTGTGCGCCGACGGCTGCCTCTGTCGCTCATGGCTGGCTTCCTGCAGAAGACCTGGGCGGCCTCGGTGGGGTACCGGGCAGAAACGGGGGCCACAGTCGGAGTCAGTCCTGGGGCAGGGGGAAACCCCACTGCTCGGGAGGGAGAAGGAGCTCGAGGCCGGGGCCTCACTCTCAGGACTCGGCTTTCAAACTGGGGGTCTATGGAATAAGGAAGCTGAGTGCGCTGACACCTCAATGCTAGGGAGAAGTTCGCGGGGGACTCGGACTCCCCTTGGGGTCGACACAGCGGGGACCTCCAGCGTGAATAGAATGGACCTCATCGCGGCCGTGCGCACAGCGGGGAATGCGCCCCAACTTCCCAGAGGAGGATGGGGATCCAGCCCATGCGCACTGCACCCTTTCCCCGGGCGCCCCTCCCCCGCACGCGCGTGGGTGAGAAAGACCCTCCCCGTGGCGGAAAGACTGGGCTTGGGCGCATGCGTAGTGCAGAGAAGCTCGCGCGTGGAGCTGCGCCCCCACTCCGCCCCCGCCCTTTGTCCCGTGGGGTGGGACTGTCCTGAAAAGGGGTGCCATCAGGGGTGGGCACATGGCCACCATTCCCCACCCTCGGTTCCCGGGTCCGAAGGACTATGGTTCCCCGCGCTCACCCACCCGCGCGCGGAATCCAGCCCGGGGATCCACAGCGGAGGCGTCCATCATGCCCGGCGCTGGGGAGCGTCTGCAAAGTGTCACGGGGAACGGAGAGGAGTGCGCGCCCACCCGAGAGCGGGCCGTAGGGTGGTGCAGAGGCGAGCCGCAGAGCACGGGTGAGGACCCAAGGTTGTGCTATGCGGCCCGCGCCGCGCGTCCTCCAGAATCCCCACGCCCGGGTGAAGCTGGCCGTGGACGCCAGGACTGGAGCTCGCACTTGCGCGAAGGCCCCTTGCAGCACCCCCAGCCGCCGCCGCCCTCCCTGGAGCGCAGGCAGGGAGCGTCGCGAAATTTCCATCCTGCAGAGCTGGCGCCGCGCCGGGGGTACCCCAGATAGTGGTTAGGCTGTTGGGGAAGTTAAAGCCAAAAACTGTCCTTTTAGAGACCCCCTTCTCCAAAGATTCGAGTACCCTCGGCCAGACCTACAAGGATAGGGTCCAGGAGCTATCACCACCCCCTCTAGTGATTATAACTCCTCGAGACTTCACTGTGGAACCGGGCTGGAGCCCCGCTCAGCTGCTCTGCCTCTCCCCAGCCGGCGGAGCTGAGCCGTAACTGGAGAAAGCACAACGCCATGCCACGCGAGCTCCTTGCGCGGGTGCAGTAAGGTAACGGCGCGGCGCCTGGGGTCAGCACCCTGCCCGCCCCGACCCGCGCCTTCTCTCTGTTCTGCGGAGTGGGAACAAAAGACCAGTTCCTCGCCCAAAAAGAGGTCGGAGGTGGGGAAAAGCCCTGTCATAAAAGGAACAATGAAAAGGCATCAAAAAGGCGATGTTTATTAGGCTTGAGGCTCAGCTCCACCTGCCTCCTTTGCGTTCACCTGCCGCTAGTCTTGGAGAGCACAGGGGGAGCCTGAGCCCCCCCATCCCCGCCAAGGAAGCTGTGGCCTGCTCCCCGCCCACTTTGCTTTGCAGAGAAGTTTCAGCCTGGGTCTGAAAGTCCAGAGGGAGCCACCTGCCCTAGATCAGTGTTTCCCAAACTATAGGCTCATGGGCAGAGAGTTTAATGTTACGATGGGCTCTACATTTTAAAAACTTATGGTCGAAATATCGTAGTGACTTGCAAGTACTGTTAAATTTGCCGTGCTCTATCTGTATACCAGCTGTCATATAAAACACGTATGTCACAGTAGGCTGTTTTTTTAAAAAAGTTTCAAGACACTTCTGGGGTGACGCAGTCTTCAGGACAGGCCTTTTGCCACTTCCCAGCAGGCCAGCTGAGCTTTCTGTGTTTGCACTGACGTCCATCACACTGTTTCCAGCGTGCTCCATGCCACTAAGGCAGTGTACCGGTGGCACCATGGATGCAAGCCCTGTGTCGGGCCCGCGTGCGTGACAAGGGTTCCCGAGGGTGCCCAGCCACTGGGCTGAGGCAGGAGTTTCCCCACACGGCATCTGCCCTTCGGCCAGCACTGCACCAGGAATGTCCCAAGTCTTCGAGGCTAGAGGACTCCGTTCTGTGTGAGAACTCAGCCAAAGCTCACAGCTCCTCCTCCTGGCTGAGCTCAACTCAGTAGGAGGGGGGTGTGGGGGGTTGTGTGGGGGGGTGTCCGGGGCCTGAAAGCTGCCTACAATTCAGCGGGCTCTGGGGCCTTCAGGGGATCCCACTCAAGGGTGCTTCCACCGCGTGTGCTTCTGCAGCGTATTCTGCTCCATAAAGCGGCGCGGGCAGTGCGGACACTGGAAGGGGCGCTCCCCGGAGTGGGCGCGGCTGTGCTGAGCCAGCTCTCCCGCGTCCCGGAAGCGGCGCGGGCACAGCGGGCAGGCGTGGGGCCGCCCGCTGCCCACCCTGTGGATGGAGTGGTGCCGCGCCAGGTGGCTGGCCCGCTTGAACGCCTTCCCGCACGTGTCGCACTCGAAGGGCTTGACCTCCGAGTGAGTGATGCTATGTCTCTGAAGGTAGGACATGTACTCGAACGCCCTGGAGCACACGGGGCAACTGTAGCACTTTTTCTGGGCTGAAGGCCCCTCGAGCCCGGGCTCTCTCTGCGACTCCTCGTCCACCAGCACAGTGTAGGGGACACCCTGAGTGTCAATGAGAAGGTAGTGGCTGGGCCTCGGAGAGGTTGAAGTCTGGGGAGGTGAAGCAGAGGAGGAAGGTCCAGGTTCCGGGCACCTGCCCGTCCGGGGCAGCGGGGCCTCCATGGCCTCGACTGAGGGAAGAGCCAGAGGCTGGGGACAGGCGGGCGGCAGCGCCGGCATCCGGAGGGCGGCTGGGGCCTGGGGGTGCACAGAGGAGCAGGGGTCGCTCTGGAGATGGCAGCACCGTCCCGGGCTCCGTCCTTTGCGGCGCGATATCCTGCCGGGCCCTCGGCACGCCCCAACTTCAGCCCTGTTACCTCCAGTTCTCTCCGGTGTGCTGGGGCCCAGCACCCACGGCACTCTGCGGGCCTACCCCCTCCCCTCCGGCCATCCTCGGCCGTCCCGCCCCGCTCAGCCCCAGGGCTGCCCCGCCCCGCCCCGCCCCGCGCCCAGCCGCGCGGCTGCCGTGCGTGCGACCCCACCCCTGCCGCCCTCTGGGTGCCCGCGCGCCCCGCCCTGTACCCGGTGCAGCGGCTCTAGGCTCCGGGCGTCTCCGGATGGCCCCGGGCTGCTCTGGCAGTTGCGAGCAGCGGAAGCCCGGGCCCACCCGGGTGTCCCCGGGGGCCGGCGACGCCGGGCGAGGGGCGCGAAGACCGGGAAACGAAGGGCGGCCGGGCCGGACGGCGGGGGCGGAGCGCGCGGGGCGCCGCTGAGCGACTCCGGCTGGAAACACGCACGCCACGAGAGGAAGGTTCCCAGGTGCTCGCGGTCCGGCCTCTGCCCAGCTTCGCTCGGCGCGCAATACACGAGAGCCAGCCTGAGATGGAGTGCGGAATGTTTATTGAGCAAGGAATGGGGGTTCGTGGGCGGAAAGGGGTGTAGACGCAAACCAGGCTGTGCGGGCGCCCTTTTGTCGTGCCTTCCTCGAAGAAGACAACAGCTCGCCACTTCGGAGAGCAGAAAACCAGACCTCGGAGAGGAGAGGTGTCGGCCCCGGCAAAGGCTCGCGCAGCACAGCGGGCCGAGGCAGCTCCCTTGCTCCCGGGCGCAGGGAGGGCGACGACTTTGGTCTACATCACACAGCTAGACGGGAGCGGAAGGAAGGACTCCTCCCGCGGGCGGAGGGGAGCCGAGGCCGCACGGCGGCGCCTCGGCGCGGGCGGCTCAGTGCAGGCGGACGTGCTGCGCCAGCTCGGCCGCATCCTGGAAGCGGCGCGGGCACAGCGGGCACGTGTGCGGCGGGCCGGCGCGGGCGCGGTGCGTGGCGCGGTGCCGCGACAGGTGGCTGGAGCGCTTGAAGGCCTTGCCGCAGGCGCCGCACGTAAAGGGCTTGAGGTCCGAGTGCGACACGCGGTGGCTCTGCAGCCGCAGCGGGCTGGCGAAGACCCGGGCGCACTCCGGGCAGCTGTAGCCCTTGCGCGGGCCGGGCTCCCCCGGGGGCGCTTCGCGCTGCTGGGGGCCGCGGGGCTCCTCCTCCAGCGGCACCGTGTAAGTGTAGGGGACCCCGTTGGCGTCGATGAGCAGGTGGCGGCCCAGCCGCGGGGGCCGGGGCCCGGCCGCCGAGGAAGGCGTGGAGGCGGCGCCCTCCGCCTTGGGGAAAGGGGGAGCCTTGGGGGACGGTGGGTCCATGGCCTCCGGGGAGGAGGACCGGGGGTGGGGCGGCCGCGGCGGCAGCAGCAGCATCTGGAGTGGAGCTGGGAGCGGCGGGGAAGAGAGGTTAAGGGCGCCTTTCCTGGCCAGGAGACGACCGGTCCAGCGCCGTAGGCGCCGGCCGCGCCTTCCTGCCAGAAAACACTGACTTAAGGCCCGACCCCCCCGCCGCCGGCCAGCAGCTCGGGATGGGGCCGGCCCCGGCGCCCGAGGTCCCTTCTCACGCCCCTGCTTGTGGTTTACCCCAGCCTCGGGCTGCCCGGCCCCGGCCGTCCTCCCCGCCTGTGCCACTATCCCCTGCCGGGGCTGCGTCCCACCCTCCGCCGTCGGCACCCTTCCAGGCGTCCCAGGACTCGCCGGCTAGGTATCGCCGCCCCTGTCTCCGGAGCCCCACTAACCCAATTCCCCACTTTCGTCCAGGACTCCATGCTCTTCCACGCATCCTCGCCCCACATCATCCCCATCATGCACCACCCCGAGGGCACCTCGCTGCCCGCTTTCTACATCCCCATCTTGCTACCGCTTCATTCCCCCGGGTCCGCCTGTGCTCGGCCCTTGCAACGACACTGACACCTCGCTGCCCTCCGGTGCCGCCTCTCCCGGGGCAGACGCGGGACCCCAGCCTCCTCCCCTTGGCCCTCTGCCCTTCCTCGGCACAACCTGGCGTCCCTCCTCTCCTCGGGCCCCCATCCCTCCGGGCCCCCACGGCGCGGCCTCTGCCCTCCGCCCCTGCGCCCGCTCCAGCTGCTGGCGCCGCCGCCCCCGCCCGCCGGCCGCTCACGGTCCCCGGCCCAGGCTCCTCCCTCCTCCCGGCCCCTGTACCCGGTGCAGCGGCCTCTCGCGTCCGGGGAGCTTGCGGGCAGCACCGGGCCGGCGGCGCCGGGGTAGCGGACCGGCGGGTACGGGGAGGGGGGCGGAGGGGGCGATGGCGTCCCTGGGAAAAGGCGCCGGCAGGAAACGCGCGCACCCAGCACCGAGGTTCCGCCGCCGCAGCCGGCCCCTCCCACACGGCAAGCCCCGGGGAGTGCGCAGGGTTGGCGAGGGGACTGGGATGGACAGTGTTATGGTTGGTGTCTAGTTCTCCCTCCAAAGCCTCATGTACATTACGGGGCAGAGGCGGCTGGAAGCGCAATGAGTGCCCAGGGGCGGGGCCCTAGGCGCGAACCGTTATACTGGCCGCCAGTGCTTTCTCAGAGATGCGGGAGGGTCGTCCTGGAAGCCGCAGCCCCCAGCCTCTCCTCCAGCGTCTTGAATCCTGCAGCAACTGTGAGCTAAATAGACCTTTCCTTCCCTCATTTTGAGGGAGGCGTCACTAATACAGACTGTGAGCTCCCCAAGATTCCCTGAGCACCGCTTCGCCCAGGCTGTCCTCCAGCGAGCCACCCGGCTCCCCAGGCGAAGCCGGGGAGCAGGACAAGGATGCTTGTGGCTGGGCCCACAGGAACACCCCGAGTGGGGAAACAGTGTCCCGAGAAGGCGGGACGTCACCGCATGTAGCTGGGAAAGTGTGCGTCCCGCTGGTCACGTGGGAACAGAGACACCGGGTGGCCAGGTGTTTGCAGATAGCCCGCTGCACCTTGTCCTGGGAGGCGCGCAAGGAGCCGGGCGACAGCTGCAGCAGCCTGGAGTGGCAGCGGAGGGTTCTCTGCCTGCCCAGCCTGGGACTGAAAATGAGGCTGGAGGTTTCGAGGCCGAGTGCACATGCAATTTACCGCCCTTATCTGAGTGGCCCCAGGAGTTAATGGTCCCCTGCCCCGTGGGGCAGCTGAATTCAGCACCGCCAAACAGTTGCAACCTGGATGATGGCAGACATAAACGTCATATGTGGTTGGGCTCACAAAGGATCTTTTCTAACGTGCTCCTGCACAATATATTAAAACTCAGACATGCCAAGCATGGTGGTGCACTCCTGTGACGCCAGCACTCGGAGGTTGAAGCAGGAAGATCGTTGCAAGTTCGAAACCATCCTGGGCTACAGAGTGAGCTCAAGGCCGGGTTGAACTGCATAGTGAGACCCTGTCTCAAAAACACGGATAACCAACAAGGGCGCTGGCCAGATAGCTGCAGAGACTAGGGTTCGATCCCAGGCCTGCCATGCCCACCTGGCCCAGCCCCTGGGGGTGCAATGAGAGGTGATTGAGACTGGGCATGGGGGCATGAGCCTGTAATCCCAGCTCTTGGGAGGCTGAAAACAGGAGGATCGCTGTGAGTCTGATCTGTGTAGTGAGACCCTATAGACCCTGTACTAATTTTTTTTTTTTTTTTTTCCGGAACCGGGGATTGAGCTCAGGTTCTTGTGCTTGCCAGGCAAGCGCTTATTCTACTGAGCCATCTCCCCGGCCCTAAATATGTTTTTTAAAACGACAAAAAACAAATCCAAATTCTTAGATACACTAGGGGAAGGTCTCCTTCAGCTGGAAGACCCTTGGGGGCTAAAGTTCAAGGTCCCCTAAGGTCAGTGTTTCCTACAGAGGTAGCCCCTGGCCCTCAGGACCTGAAGATGACTCCCTGTGGTCAGTGTTGAAACAAGAGTACAAATTCCCAACAGAGTCCGAAGAATGTCAGCTATCACGAAGAATTTCTGTAAAGAATGACATTTTGAAATTTTTTGGGTCCATAACGAGTTTAAAAAGTAATGGGTTTTTCTATTTCTTTTTTTTTTTTTCTTTTCTTTTCTTTCTAGTGTATTTACTACAGGGTCTCACTACACAGATCGAACTCATAGTGATCCTCCTGTTTTCAGCCTCCCAAGAGCTGGTGTAAAAGGCTAATGTAAAAGTAATGTGATGAGTTAATGTAAAACTAAATGTAAAAAATTCCTTTGCTCAACTTTCTGTGACTGTCCTTGTGAGACCGCAAGCAGGCTGGGGGTACCGTCGATAGATCCTCAGTAGACTCAGAGTTAGCAGAATGGGCTTACAAAATCAATCAAAGTCAAGGTCAGAATGTCTCCAACTATACAAAACCAACTAAAAAGCGTCGCTGCGGTAATGAAGACCCCTGTGCGCAGGTGTACCTGAAACAAGAATTAGACAGTGCTGGTTCTCATTCTGCTATGTTTAAAATGCCACCAAAGGGAAAACTAAAGGGGACAACAAAGCCAGGAGCGGAGCTGTGCCCAAGCTCCCAGGAAAAAAAAAATCTATATGCTGAGTAATGGTCACGCTGTCCCTCAAGGTACTGTTCTATGTTAAATGACAAATTTGTGTGCCAAACAGGATGTGGCTTCTACCTTTAAAACCTCTGTCCGTCCAAGGCTCTCTGCCGTCTGTCCGCTCCTGCGTGAGCGGGTCAAGCAGTCCCGGGCCTGGAAATGAAGGCTCACATTTAAATTTTACTTTGGACTCACATCTGATTTCTATGTTGAGAACCTCTAACGCTGGGATTACAGTCTCAGCCCACCATGCTGTCTCTGTCAAAGTCTCAGCACGTCCCGGGGGCAGGACCCGGGAGATGGCTCAGTAGAGTAAGTGCTTGCCTGGCAAGCGCAAGGGCCCAGTTCAATCCTGGGCTCCACCAAAAAATTAAAAAATAAAAAAACTTCACTCAGAGCTGACCAAATGGGGTTCAATCCCCAGGCCTGCCACGCCGTCTCTGCCCCTGGAGCATGCTGAGACCAAAATTGAGACTGGGCGTGGTGATGCATGCCTGTAATCCCAGCTCTTGGGAGGCTGAAAACAGGAGGATCACTATGAGT
>NDGN011409989.1:0-11347 GCA_002564285.1 Tympanoctomys barrerae
TCAGTAGAATAAGCGCTTTCCTGGCAAGCACAAGGACCTGAGTTCAATCCCTGGTTCTGCCAAAAAAACAAAACAAAACAAAAAACTGATCTTCCAAAAAAATAATATTGTGCAATTCCTTGGCACACAAGAATTACACACACACACACACGCATGCATGCACACACACACACAAATTGTTTCTCTCCTCATTAGCATTCGAAGTCCAGGAATTCCCGAAAATTCCAGGAAATGAAGTAAGGAACACCCCTGGTTGTGCCTCTTGGTTTATTGTGATGCTGGAGCGCCAGCCTAGGGCCGCACACACACTAGGGAAGAGCTGTGCCACGGAGCCGCCGTCCTGCCCACATGCTCAGCCCACTGTTAGAGGTGCCCTTGGCACCCAAGAGGATTAAATGTGTCTGACGGTCCAATGTGTACAGTCGGGATATCGGCGCCCGCAGCTACATAGTGCCAGACTGCTTGTTTATCTACTTCCGGGCAGTTTTCCCATCAAGGTTAACGGTAGGCGAGCCTGTGCTCCAGGTACAAGGATGCACCTCCAGACCTCGGGTCCCAGCGGCCCCCGAGGAGGCCCAGGCACAGCAGAGTCTGTGTCTGACCAAGGTCAAAGTCAGGCTTTCCACACACCAAAGGAACAGCTTTTCCCTCTTTATTGCTGTCTTCAGGGTCCCAGAACCTGTGGGCAAGAAAGTGGGTCATGCTTGTGGGCTGCTGCCAGAGTCAGAGGAGACTGTGATCCTGTGCGTCCGGATGAGCCAGGGTCTCCGCTGCCTGCTCTGCGGCCTGTCACACCCGAGTCCTGCTCCAACCCGCTGCTGAGGGCCCTGTTTCACTGTGACATGGCTTCCACGGGCCTCCCGGAATAGTTTTTCTAGGGATTCCCTCTGGTAGGAGAGGAGGACCTGCAGGGGCAGGAAATGTGCAGCCGTCACCGCTCTGCCGTGTTTCGCAGACTCTGGGATTGGCGCATGCGCACAGGAGCCTCCCTCCACCGCACCCTTTTGGGACGAGTTACAGCGCCATTTGGGGGCCACTGCACATCACCAGAAGGAAAGATGTGATCCCAGGACTGGGGCTCAAGATGACCCTGCCGCACATGGTGTCGTGACCCTGGCCTGGGAAAGCAGGAGGCCCACACCAAGCCGCTGCCCTGCCTGGGGAGGAGGAGCACAGGGGTCCCTGGGATCCTTAGGGATACGTGGCCAGGAGAGGGCTGGGACCAGGCCACAGGCAGAAGCCAGGTCTCAGCCCCCGGCAGCCTTCTCCTGTGCTACCACGTCCAGGCCACCCTGTGCCTGAGCCTCCTAGGGCCCCTCTGCACCAGCACACCCCAGCCTGCCTCCCACTGCCCTGCAGGGTGTCCCCGCTGCCCCGCCCCGGGGAAGCATCGCTTTACCTGCTCTGCGCTCCTCCGCTTCCTTCCCTCCTCTGTCCTTCTATGCAACTGATTCCTTACGTCCTGAGGAGGAGGAAGGGCCAGCAAGGGCAGGATCTCTGCTTTCAGTAGTCCCTGTAGCTCCGCATATGCGCTGCCTCCAGCAGTACAAATTTCTGTCTCAGGATTTGGAGGGCCCAAAGGGCTGCCTGGTGTCACTGGGCTATCCGCGGCGCGGGCAGGACACCTGTGCCCTCTGCCTAGGGCCCCTTTGCTGTCCAGGGAGACCCTGCGCCCACCGGAGCCTGCAGCGCGAGGGATCCTCTGCGCGTGTGCTGGGACCTGGGCGCCTCTCCATCTCACAGTGGCTCTTAACAATCTCATCTCCCTGCATGGAGCCAGGAATGTTTTGGGGGTTTTCCTGCTGGCCACACCCTGGTTCCTCTGTGGGCAGCATGGTGACTGTTGCCCCCCAGGTAGCCAGGTCGGGAAGGGGGATGAGCAGGTTTCATGTCAGCCTGCGTTTTCCTGACGCTGCATTTCATAGGAATGGGTGGGTGTGATAGTCACAGTACTTTGGAGGCTGGGCCAGCGAGGGCCTTGTGCGAGTCCAGTGGGGTTGCTCCTGGGCAAAGGGACAGGGCCGAACGGCTGTGTCCTTGGACACCACAATAGCGCTTGAACTTTATTCTTCATAAGTGAGAAGGATCTTACACGTGAAGAAAAGCATCTCCCAGTGTTCAGTTAAGGTGCGAGGACGTCGGGGGGACCTTGGGTGAGGACCCTAAAGCTGGGGTGGGCGCATGGATTTCACTACGCTCCGCCTGTTCTAAAATGAAAAGGTAAGTAAGTTACTAGGTCCTGTGCTCTCTGTAAATAAACGCCATAAGCCACCAGTTAAACGCAGGCTCCCAGTGGCGGCTGTGAGGTCAGTGCTGAGGCTCTGGTGCCACCTGTGCTAAGGAAGCCCACTGAGGTCAGTCAGGGCCGCGCCACGTCTGTTCAGGGCAGAGTGACATCTGGTCAGGGCAGGGGATGTTGCCTGAGGAGGGCACAGGTGCATCTGAAAGTGTGGGATGATCGAAACCCCAGGCTTGCAAGTGGGGTCCTTGAGGGTGTCGCACTAGCACGGCCTTTCGCTCTTGACCTGCGCAGGCTGGCGCTGGGCCTGGCCGCCCCGCAGGGGACACTGCTCTGCGTGCTGCCGCCTTCCGCGAACCTAGTGCCCAGGAGGGCGGAGGGTCCAGTGTCCTGGGAAGCCCAGCCCCGATGCGTGGAGCCCCGGCCCTCACTTCCCAGGCCAGTGGTTCTGTGACCCGGGTGAAAGTCCAGTGAGGACGGCGGGGCCGCCAGAAGGGCATCTGCACGGGCCGTGCACCCTTGGTGTGTTCTGCGCACCCTGGAGCTTCTCCTTGGCCCGGGCCTTCGCGGCCATTCCGGGCGGGCTTTCCCCCTGCGAGCAGCCTGCAGGCGAGCTCCTGGTGGAAGCCAGGTGGCCAAGCAGCGTGGTCCAGGAGCACCTCTTCCCGACCCCGGCGGGCTGCACGGCCGGCGGCCTTGGCCCCGGTTCGGCGCTGGACAGCCCCCCGGGGGCCTGGCGGTGCATGGCCTCGTGGTGTCCCTGTGCTGGGCATTGCTGGGCATTGCTGGGCCGGGACCAAGGAAACGACTAGGAACGCATCCTGGACTGGGCATTCAGCCTCGTGCTGCTCGGGCGCCTCCTTTGTCCCAGGCCTGCTGAGGGCTGCTGTCCCCGGGAGCGGCCGTGCCCTGGCGTCTTCCCCACCGTCCTTCTGAGCCCGGCGGCCTGCGGCAAGTTCCTTGTGCTCTGACCCAGGCGCTCTGCCCTTCACGGTCTCCTGAGTGGAGTAAAGCATTCGACAGCCTTTCAGGCTTGGCTTTTTTACCCTGGCACTGGAATACGTCGGTCCACTCGTCTTTTTAAAAGCAGGAATCTCTGCCCCGCCACTGGCATCTTTTCTGTGGAAAGATGTTCGGAATCGTGCAGTACCACAGTGCCTGTCAGAGTGGAGCCCAAGGTCTTTGGGTCGCCGATCCCAGCGTCCGCCTGCTGCTTTTCCTTCTGCTCTTGCTCCCCAAGTGTTCTTTGGCTTCAGAGACACAGTAGAAGGGGAGAGAGAGGAAAAGAAAGAAAGAAAGAAAGAAAGAAAGAAAGAAAGAAAGAAAAGACAAAAGCTATTCCCTGTCGTTGGAAGTCATGTGTCAAGCTAAAAAAAATTAGTAACTCAAAACGTACAAGGCAGGTGCTGGTCTCCTTGTAATGCAGCTTTTGCAAGTAGTGAGCGCCGTATGGCCTCCTCCTCCCAGCCCTTCTGCCCGGTGACCGCTCTGCACATGCTAAGTGGGCCTGGCTCTGCAGCCTGAGAGGGGCCGCGTAAAATGGGGACCTTTCTTCAGCGTGCCACAGAAAGAGCTTTCATTGCTGTGCTTTTCCATTCAGCTTTTGCCAGTGGAGAATGCTGGGAATGTCAGGAATGTTCCTCCACACTTCCTTCTCCATCTGAGTCTTCCGAGGCCCACTGCCGCTTCCTTTTCGCTTCTGTCCTTGACTCTCTTCCAGCCGTGGTCCCCAGGAGGGTGACAATTTCTGCTGGGCCCTGGTGCCTAAGGCAGCGCGCTGACCCCCCAGGCCTGGCTCGGGGCTGTGCCCCGCTTACCAGGGACCCCACGACCTCTGTGGACCTTGCTTCAATCCACCGCACAGCCAGTTGCAGTGGACTTCTTTGGAAGCTGCGCATTTTCTGCGCAGTGCGTTCCTGGATGACAGAGCTTTTCTGCTGTGACACTTCCAGCACCCCCAGCCTGCTCGGGGAAATCTGCTGCGGGCCGAGCGGCAGTCTGCAGGCTTCACTGTGCCGCTCACCGCACACACAGATTAGGGGAAGGAGGAAGCTGTGTGTCGCAGGTAAAGCAGTCGCAAGAATCAAGACACGCAGCTTCTGTCCTGAACTCGCCTGGCCTGCCAGCCCTCGGCAGTGAATGCTGTCGCACTCATGAAGAGCTGGGGACACCTCAGCCACTGTCTCTGAGCCCATCACATCTTCGTTCCCTTTTATTACCGATATAATCCAGGATAGGGCCTGGCCAGGCCTTAGACTATGAGCCTGGTTCTCTTTGTACTAAGCCCCAGGGAGCCTTCTGACCACACAGTGGGTCTTGGATGTTGATAAATACTACTTGAAAATAAAAATTAAAAAATAGATGAAAATTCTGAGTTAAATCCAAATAGGTTTCTTTACTGCAGAAACTTTCAGTTCTTAATGTACTAATAATGCATGGGCAACCTCTAGCGGAGAGCATTAATATGTGTGTGTACCGCTTCTCAAATTTATTTTGCCAGGAAACATTTTTGTTTTCAAAAAAACATCTTAAAAGCTTAGTGGTGTGTAGGAATCCTTGAGAAAATACCAGAATGCACTGATTTGCCTCATGTGCCATTTTATACTTTCCACAAACATTTAATGACTGCCCCACGTTCCATCATGAGATTAAAACAAAATTTATGTTTTCTATCCGTGACAGACATTAAGATTGTTTCTAACTTTTCAGCATAACCAACGATCCTGCAGTGAATTCTTGTGACTGTGACCATCTCTGCCCATTCCCTGAAGAGGTGAAATTGTTGGCTCAAGTCTGTGAACACCTCCAGGGCCCTACAAATGCATTGTCTGGCGGCTCCTTCCACACAGCCCCTTCTCATCTGTCTTCTGCTCCCACAGGAGGGATCCTGGGGTAGGGGCCCCCTCGGGGCCGGGAGTTACAGGCTTGTTTCTGCGCGTGGTGCTACCCAGAGGCGGAGGCTGGAGAGCCTTCAGGAGGTGGGGTGGGGCAGGCCTGAATTGTTGCTGGGGACGTGGCCCTGATGGGCTCTGTGGGACCTGGCCCCTTCTTTCTCCTTTCTTTTGTGCCCTGGCCTGTGGCGAGGTAAACGGTTTTGTTTGGTTACACATTTCCATCGTGACGTGCTGAGCAGTGGGCCCATCCGATCATGCACTGACAAGAGGCTTGCCAGCACCAAAAGATTGCTGCCTGGCCTTTTAAAAAGCTGATTGTTAAGCTGGGGAGATATCTTCGCGGTCTAAGTGCCTGCCTAGCCAGTGCAAGGGCTCGGGTTTGATCCCCAGTACTACCTGCCATGCCAGCCACAGAAACTGGGAGTGGTGGCACACGCCTGTAATCCCAACGTTGGGGAGGCTGAGACAGGAGGATCACTATAGTGGGTAGCAAGACCCTGTATCAACTAAATAAATAAATGGACTTTTAAAAATAATACAATAAAAGCTAATTGTCTCAGGTGTACAGAAAATGGAGTAACAGCTTGCACCTGTGCAGGCTGAGCAATTCAAGGGGCTCAAAGTGCTATCCCTTCTGCTCATGTAAGTTAAGAGTCCCGAGCGAGGTAGACGTACTCAACCATTTCTCTTTTCATAATTTCCTGTGCTGCCGCTAAACCACTCAGCGACACCTGAAGGTTATTTGACTGTTGGGATTTGGAGTCTAGATACTTTGTCAGGGAGCTAGAGAAGAAAGGATTTTAAACTGGCATCTGTTGTACCTAATTCCAAATAAGTTTTCAAGGTGAGATTTAAAATAAAGCACAGAATTGCACACTCAAAGTGATTTGTCTCTTTGTCCTCCACGAATATTACCTATAGTTAATGCATTGTTGGCTTTTAGAAATGAGATGTGAACCTTTAACTCATTAAAAGCCCCAAGACTCTAGCAATAAAGTCCCTTAAGTGGCTTCACAACAGATTTATTTCAGAGCGATTCCATTTGGAGGAAGGAAGGAAGGAGGCATGCATCATACACCAAGATCTTTTCAATAATTCATGAGGCCTGCACATGCTCTACCTCAGAGAAGGTTCCTGTTGTCAGAGCCCAAAGGGACCTTGTCTCAGACCATGGCCACAGTTTGCTTCTCTTGTGCTTAACTTCTACCAAAGTTTGTTCTGACTCTTCTTCTTAGGTGCAGACTATTTTGAAAATTAAAAATGGGTGTTTTATATAACCAGGCTAAAGGATACTATTTGCGTTCCCTGACCTTAGCAAAGCAGGCCTGCTGCAAAGGCGCATTGCTCTTTCCTCCCTGTGGGCAGAATGCCTGTTGTTTGGTGTTAGAAGTGGATTAGTGAAGGGTGAGCTGAGCTAGGTGCGCTATGACAGTTAAGTTGGATGGGCAACATGATTGGCTTGGGATCCACCCAGGGTCTTAGTGAAAACATACTTCTGAGCACCCCTGGGTGGGTCACGCATGGGTCTCTGTCTGGCCCCTGCCCCTTTCTCTGGTGCTGCACCCCTGCCCTGCTTCCCAGCTGCCACAGCTGAGCAGCTGTGTTCCACTCCACCCTTCCACCATGGTGCTCCTATGGAGCCAGCTGACCATGGACGGGACCCCTTGAAACCCTGAGTCAAATTGAGCCTCTGTTTGAAGTTGTGGGTGTTGGGTATCATATCATACCTCAGCGGAGGAGTGCTGAGTAATAGTCTCGGATTTATAGAAGTGTAGTACTATGACAAGGGCGTGGCATCAGGCAGCCACAGAATGGGGAAGGCACACAGGGCAGGCACTAGCCATCCCTTCTCTGAGGTGATGGGACTGTGCACCTTCAGCCCTGCACAGCCGAGCTGTGAACTCCCGGGCTCGTCCTGAGCTTCACCCTGCCCTTTCCATTTTCTGAAGACCATGGAAGCCCCAGGGTGCTTGCTTTTCTGGGTAGAGAGTGTAGAGTGAGTTGGAAGGGGCAAGGTGACCTGCCTCCTTTCTCCCCTCTGTGAGTGCTGCTGTGCACTGCCCAGATACGGGTGTTCCTCTTGGGAGGACCTTATTCTATGAGAAGTGTCACGTGGGGCGAGAATGGGTCATGGTTTGGGTTTTTGGCCAAAAAGCTACAGGATCCATCCAACCTTTCTTCCCTGCTACCCACCCCATGTACTCCAGGAAAAGTGGTTGCTCCTTTGTTTTAACTTAAATGCCATTTTTACTTAGAATTACTATAGAGATTCACACTAGAGTCTTACAAGGAAAACTAAAAAATATTAGCAATCCCATGAACACTTTGAGAAACATCATGGTTTGGGTGTGCAGAGATGGGGTCTCACGTATACTTGGCTCTAAATTATATGGGCTGCTCTGACAGTACTTTTTCACTGAATAGTCTATCAGAGATGCCTTTCCCTTATAAACAAAGATTTGCACCATCATTTTAATGGCTGCAGAATCTGTGTGCATTTTTGCTAGCTCCAGCTGCTGTAATAAAATACTATAGACTGACTAGCTTAAGCAACAGACATTTAATTTGTGTGGGATTGTGAATCCAAGGTCGAAGTGCAAGCAGTGTTGATGACTGGTCAGGGCTTCTGGCTGGCTGGTAGACAATTGCCTTCCTTCTTGTACCTTCACCAAGGAGAGAGAGACAGACAGAGAAAGGGAGAGAGGGACAGGGACAGGGAGAGAGAATGCCAGTTGTTTCCTCTGGGGACTAGAGGCTCTTGAGAGTCTTCAACTGCAGCCAACCCTGATTCCTTCCAAAAACCTCACCTCCAACGCCGCCACACAGGAACACTGGGCTTCGGCATAGGAATTTTGGCAGCCATGAACATTCCGTCCTTAGCATCTGATAAATCGAGATTGTCTTTCTTTCCATTCTTTTTACACTATTTGAATACATTTTACTATGGATATTGGTAATTGCTATCTCCTCCTGTGTGGTTTCCTCTCTCTCTCTCTGTGTGTGTGTGTGTGTGTGTGTGTGTATTCATCTCCCTATTGACCATTTTTCCCCTATTGGCTTGCAAAACCCATCCAAGAAATTTTTGAATTAAACAAAAAGACAATTAAGGCTGCTTTCTTCTCTGGAATGTACTTAAGCTGTTCTGAGAATATTTGTCTGGTTTGGGCTTGGGAACTCTAGTAGCTGGTGACATTGTTTTGTTAGCACTTTGGAACAGAGCACGCCTGGCATTTCGCCACTGGCGACCTTAGGTACATGGGAAAGCACCCCACTAGGTCCCTGGGCTGGCCGTGTCCAGCCCGCCGCGTGGCACACACGTGTCTTGTGATCTTTTCCAGCATTCTAGCTGCCTTGCTTGGAGCAAAGTTTTTCCTGCTGCTGTATAAGTCTGACGAGATTGCACTGGGGCAGTTGTTAGCTGTATCGGTGATGAGCAAGAGAGCAGAAAGTTCACGGGATGACAACCTTTAATATAAAATTGGATTTTTGGCTTTATCCTGGTAGGTTTCATGGTCTATGAACCCTGTGCACACACACTCGTGTACATTTTTGTGTGCGTATATAGGGGAGAGGGTTTGTTACTTAATGCAAGCCCTGGAAAGATCCTCGGATGATTTATAGATCTTATTGGGATGTTGCAAGTCCTATTGCCTAAAAGCTGCTTGTTCACTCTTGCCTGGAACTGTTCTTTGTTTTTAAACAGTTTCACTCGCTGGCTCCCATGTACTATCGTGGGTCCGCGGCAGCCGTGATCGTCTACGACATCACCAAACAGGTACGATGTGCTGTGCAGAGCGCAGGTGCTGGTCAGGGGCTCCTTTGCTCTTAGGAGACCAAACACAGATGACACTGCGTGAGTCTTGCCAGGGGCCTGGGGTGAGCCGCCGAGGAAGGGCTGGGGCAGCGGACACTGTGCCTGGCCGAGCTTCACCCACAGGCCATGAAGCATCTCACATTTTCCTGCTGAAATTAAACAGTGCACATTCACTTTTAAAATGGCCTGCTCACTTGCAGGGCGAGGGGGCCTGCTAGGGCTGTGCTTTGAGGTTTTCTGTGGCCTTTTCTTAGTGTTACAGTATAATTATCAATACCCAACCATTATGTAAACTCACGGGGCGCACGATGCTGTTCCAGTACGTGCCTGCAGCGTCCACCCTGCTGCTTCCTACGCCCCTTCCCCAGGACCCTGCCCAGGCCCCAGAAGCCCCTCTCGCTCCCTTCCTGTCTCCCTGATCCTTGCCCTTCCTGTTTCATTCCTCCCTCCTCTGCGTCTTACGGAGTACTTGCTTTCTGGTGGTGTCACAGTCGTCCTAGTAAAACATCAAGAATAATTATGCATGTGTAGGTGAGTATGTCCTGTCTGTACACATACACAGCAGTTTCTCTTTCCATGGCTTCACTTAGCTGGGTCAGTGGCCAGATGCAAAAATAAATGGAAAATTCTGAAAAGAAATAATTCATGAGTTTTAAATAACTTGTTACAGTATATTGTTATGCAATAATTATCCTATTTTATTGTCATCATTAACCTCTGACTGTACCTAATTTCAAAATTCAGTTTATCCTAGACAAGCAGAAACAGGATTTGGGGCTATACCTAGTTGCAGGCTGCCCCTGTATTTTAGTTTATCCCGTTAGAACTAAGACTATTCATCAATAAATGACTGCAGTTGTTTGATGGCATTTTTTGCACTCCTGCAAATTGAATTATTTACTGTTTTCTCTGGAGTGTGAGCGAGTGCTTGTGATCTTTAGCTTCGTGACCTCACAGCACCACCTTCCCAGCATTCTTGACACTTCGCATGAATGTAGCTTTCATGTTGGCCTGACCCAAGAGGGTTTTGTGAGGAAAAAGTCAAAAGGAAAGTAGGAATCTCCACAGAGGCACTTCCTTCCGAAAGTGGATGTGGACATTGATTGAGTCCCGTTGCTCATGCATGTGCAATCAAGGCCGTATTTGTAAATTACTCTTATGGAAGTAAATCACCAATATGTTCTTCTTAACTTCTTCAAGTTTCAATTTGGGGAAAAGGAAGCTTTTGCAGCCCACTGAAGTATGGCTTATGTACTAAGTGTGTGAATCTCCTTAAATTATTTGTGTTCATTAAATTATATTGGGTTTGTATTTCTGCTTGGTCGGAATAACATATTGACAGTCTTTTCAATGATTCTCATTTACATTTTGCACTTAGGATTCATTTCATACCCTAAAGAAATGGGTCAAAGAACTGAAAGAACATGGCCCAGAGAACATCGTGATGGCCATTGCTGGGAACAAGTGTGATCTCTCTGATATTAGGTAAGGGGCATTGAACTCTGTGTGTGTGTGTGCGTGTGCGTGTGTGTGTGTGTGTGCATACATATCCTTCATCTCTGAGCACCTGTGAGTGAATGAGGTATTGTGCCTTTGCTGTTGTCTGTGCATTCAGTGTAAGGCCCAACTTGATGGCAGCCCCCATGGTGGCTGCTGTGGTGCCGTTCCACCGCAGCGAATGGAGGGGACAGGTACAAATTTGTTGGCCCACGTGGTGATGAGTAGTACATTCAAATCTCTGGACCCTGCACGGTGCATCCCTCACTGTAGATATCTTTGGATTATCTTGTTTTATTAGTTTTATTGCCGCTTTCCACCACTCTCATTGCTATTAATACAATTTTTGTAACACTTTCATGTAGTAAAGGACCATAGAATTCTTAATATTTTCCATAGCATCCCTGTTTGTTTTAGTTCTAGATTTTAGCCTAAGGATATATTCTAATCTATATAATATCATTATTTTGTTTTAAGACCTAAATATGACAGGTTTTATACAAGCATTTTTAAGTGACAAAATGTCAGTGACATGGATTGATTGTGAGCCTCTTTACCAGATGCCTTAGGCTATTTTCTGTCACTGTATCAGAATATCTGAGTCTGACTGTTGTTTTTGTTTTTGTTTTTTTTTTCTTTTTTCAAATTTTATTTTATTGAGAAACAAATAGCAATGAGATAATTTCAAAACTCATTAATAGGACATTTTTCAATAATTAATACATTTTACATTGCTGTCTTCTTAGTGATCATCCATAGCAAAAGATACAAACAGGATATCCTGTCCAAGCACTAGTACTATAAATCTTTCTTCTCATTGATTTAAGTGAAAGTAGGTGTATATCTTTTTTTCCCCATAATTTTATTGAGAAACAAATAGCAATGAGACAGTTTCAAACCAAA
>NDGN011409997.1:0-11799 GCA_002564285.1 Tympanoctomys barrerae
AGTGATCCTCCTGTCTCAGCCTCCCCAGCACTGGGATTATAGGCATGCACCACCACACCTGGTTTTGGGGCCAGCACAGCATGTGTTACCAGGGATGGAACTCAGGTCCTTATGCTGACCAGGCAGGCACTTAGACGGCAGAGCTATCTCGCCAGCCCTCACTGCCCAGGTAGAACTGCGTTCTGTGGCTGCTACAGAAGGGCTCTGCTTCCCTGAGAGGCTGCCGCTCACCCACGCTTAACACTAAATCTCAAGGCTTCATAGCTCTGATTGTAGGATACACTTTGCTGCAGTCCCTAGAGCAGGAAGAGCAGACAGCACTTTTCCTTGCTACCAAATTGAGAAGGGCGAGCTGTGCCTGGCTCGAGAGCGACATACGAGGGAGTTTATTCCCAGGACCTGACACTCCTGGCCCATGTTTCCCAACCTCCGCCTGCATGTGGTGGCAGGTATTCAGCTCCACTGGCCTATGTGACTTGGAGAGTTGATGACACCAAGATGGCTATTCCTGTATGCAGCTGCAAAGCATGAGTGCTGATGAGGGACAAGCCCTTCTCAGGACTGCACTAGAGCTGTTTTGTGCCCCTTGGGGCATTACAAACATCTCTGGTTCTGAAACTCCTGTGCCCGTGGGGTTTGGGGGAAAAACTCGAGACCCATGCTGCTGAGCAGGGCAGCACGCCTGTGGAAGACATACGGGGCTTTGCCTCCCTCCAGCATGCCCACATCGGGCTCCTGGGATGAGAATTCAAAACTTGGGAGCCCGCAGTCAAATGGGAGAGATTGCTGGCCAAGATCAGCGTGGGCACGATGTATTCATCTGTCGGAGAGGAAATCTCTGTGCTTGCACTGTTTTTTCTGTGCAAATGCTGCTGCAGAGCGCTGTCCCCTGCCGATGTGGGAACTCTGTGCTGATGGTGGCCCCAGCCCCCGGGTCCCATCTGAGGTGCTGTCCTTCCCCTGGATGTCATGTGGTTTCCACAAGTTGTGAGACCAGCCAGTCGAGAAGCTGCACTTGAGATTCTGCACCTGAAGCTGCACCTGAGAACCACATTTGCTAACATCTTGTCTAAAGCAAATGCATGGCCAGAGCCATGTCAGAGCAGAAGTGACCCCGAGACACCGCGTGAAGGTGTGCTGCAGGGAGGGGAGCACCTGCAGAGCCGGGGTGACTGCTCACAGGACTCCCTCCCGTGGGAGGAGAGACCGCAGAGGAGAGAAGCGCTCCTAGGTGATGCCGTGTCACACCACCAGGGACAGGATGCACCTGACTCTGAGGAGGCCCCTTGCTTCTCTCCAGTCCCCCTGCTTCCTGACTGATGGGCTCTGGACAGATGGCCACAGCCAGCAGGGCAAGCACAGGAGCAAAGCGAAGCCAGCCCAGTGTGGTCCTGACCTTGCGGCCCCACTGGCTAGGAGCTCAGGGAGTGCAGCCGGCCCAGAGCGGCCAGCCGCCTGACCTCCCCCAAGTGGGTTCCTTGCTTCCCCTCCTGGTCTTGTCCAGGTAGAAGCACAAGGGCTGGACACACTCCAGCATCCACACAACCCCTAGGAAACGCATGGTGCACTTTCCAAACATCTCTCATCTTGGGAGATTTATTAAAATTCACAAGTACCCTAATAAAAGCAAATTTCACTGCACCCAAGTGAAACGTAGACTAATTAAAAAAAAATCCTTTGGAATTTTTAATTGGTTTTCCCCTCCTCTGTCTTGTGGCTGCTCCGATTCAGACTCTGGGTGGCTGTTGGTACGGCTCTTAGGTGTTGATGGGCTCCGCTTAGGCTTTGCCCTGGCTTCTGATAGTCCATGATAGTGTTGATCTCCAGATGTGAACTTTTGGGAGCAGGATGCAAGTGCTTCGAGAGCGATCGCATTGATGCGTGTGGGAGGCGAGTCTCAGGGCAGAGGAGGGCGGGCCAGGCCAGGCAGTGACAGGCAGGTTTATGTGACTCGGTGGTCTTGGCTGGAATGTGAGCTCAGACAGTAAAGCCCGGGCTTTAAATCACACCGAAGCCTGTTAGACACACCCTACGCATCCTGTGCGGCGTCTGCAGTCTTGGAGGTGGGGGTGTGTGAAGTGGGCTTTGTGGGGAGTGTATGGGGGGCAGGAGAGCTGCAGATGCTGTGGAAGGAGACATATTAGTGACAGATGTGCCGGCTTGTCGGAGGCCCTTGTCCAGACAGCATCTTCATCATCTTCTGACCCCAGATCTTCCTCCAAGCATGTGACAGCAGCATGACAGCTTTGCAAGTGTGCTCAGCAAAGGGGAGCTATGAAATTGCCACCATCTCAGCCCTGCAGCCCCTTCCCGGCAGCCTTATAAATACCTGCCCCCAGCCAGCCACACAGCAGGACAGAGCCCCATGGACACTGAAACCCCAGACCATAGCCGTGGCTTCCAGACGGTGCTCAGGAGACTGGACTCGGATCCTACCGTGGCTGGGCAGCCGGGCTTTGGACCTTGTAGACATCTCTGCCGGTCCGTGGAATAGAGAAAATCGGAAGTGTTCACGTGTGTACATGGCTGCATGTGTATCATTGGTTCATTGAGCTTGTCGGATGAATGAGTCCCAGTGAGCTTTACCGATTTCTCGGTCTGGGGGGATTTGGATAATCCGAGGAGATCTTTTCCCTGTTCAAAGGGACAAGATTGATGTTGAAGACTTCTGAGACAAGCCAGAAGAAGGTGGGGCGTAAACCAGGCTGAACTTGGAGAATAAAAGAAAAGAGCAAAAATAAATCTTCCTTTTTCATGCGCTGCTGATCTTAATTGTCAGCTTGAGTGGACTCCTTCGAGATGTTGGGACTGTGGGACACTGTCTTCCCCAGTGGGCTGGCCCATCGGGGTTCTCAGTCAGGTGTGCTGTTACGGGCTGGGCCTGCTTGGAGGGGTCTCGGGAGCGCAGTGAGTGGGCAGGTCTCTCAACGGTGCTTGGCCCCTGTGCTCAGCTCCAGGGCCACCGTGAAGTGCCAGTGTCACTCTGCCACTCCTTTCTCCTTTCCATCATGGTAGTCCTTCTTTGAAGCAAACCAGTCACAGGCACAGGTGTCTGACACCATGTCAGGCATCTGGTTCCAGGAAGAGGACAGCTGGCCGGCGCAGGGTGTGCCCAGCTCAGGTCCGCAGCCGGGAGACCGAGCCAGCCGCTACTCTCGTGCCTTCGCCAGTGGCTTTCTGCCTCTGACCTTGCCTTTCACCCTAAAAATACATTCGAAATTAAAGTGGGGCAGCAGAGGCAAGGAAATGATCACCACGACAGCAGAGATCAGTGAACGCTCCACTGCATGTCCACGAGGAGCAGAAAGCAAGTCAGCTGAGTGCGTGGGGTCGTGCGTGGGGTCGTGCTTGCAACCACCCCCGTCAGGAACATGGTTCTCACTGCTGTGTTACAAGGGAACGGGGAAGGAGATGGGCCACTGGACTGAGAAAGGGAAGCTATGAAGTGCGGAGCAGACAGGCCCAAGCCCGCCTGCTGGCTCTCTGCCTCAACAGAGATGCATTTCTCCTATTTGATGGGGGCTTTGGAAGGAATCTAGTTTGCAAACAGGATGCATCCCTGGGCCTTGCTCCTTGAGCATCGGCATTTATGCAAACCAACAGCCAAAATTCTGCCCTCTTCTTTGCTTTCTTTGTAATGATAAAACAAGAGCCACAGGTCCCATGTTTATGTTCAATAATACATCCCGGACGATGTCAATCCTCTGATATTCATCAAGCTCTGCAATCCTTCTTTCTCTCCTTAGCTTGCCCATTGTTAGATTTAGAACCTCAGAAATGAAAAACAGAAAAAGCAGCACTCATAAAGGACAGTTCTCTGAATGCAATCACCAAGCACACTTCTGGCAATACACGTGAGAATGACTCTCTGCTCTACTAGGCGCTCCGGGTGGCACCCCCTCCTCCTCTCCCACCTGGGCCCAGCAAGCTCCCTTTCATCTGCCCACTGCCCTGCTGTGGGTCTGAATGGTGGCACAGGAGGAGAGGGTGGACTGCTGCGAGCAAGTCGGGACCATTAACCCCGTCTTCCTGAAGAAGACACCAAACCCAGAAAAGCAGGCTGAGCAACACAAGTGTAAGAAGAACTCAGACAGGGTCCCTGGCTTCGCACTGTACTGCCATGTGTGTAGATCAGTGAAAGGCTTTCAACACAGAATTCTCTACCTACAAATCATTCGTTCATAAGGTCTTATTGTCGCTTTCCCCATCACGCAGTCAACAGGTGCCTAATGAAACCTATAATGACTCTCGTGTCATAAAATTTTCCATAAAATTCTGTCTAGTTTTTGACACTGTCCTTTTCCATGGAGGCTACCTAGCTTTGCATTCCCCAGAGGGGGGCACAGGCTCCAGGTTCTCCTCATCCTTGGAAGTGTGCACCCCTTTCTACTTGCATCACTTTGTTTGCTTTCAGCTTGTTTTTACAGCAGTTCTGGGGAGGGAGGAGCGTGCCACTATGCGCTGTGGGTTTGTGTCTCCCTAGCAACTAGTGATGCCGAGCAACTCTTCATGCCGTCATTGGCTACTCATCTGTCTCATTGAAGAAAGTCTATTTGAATCATCTGCCTATTTTTAATTCACTTTTGTTATTGAATTATATAGTTCTTTATATATTGAGAACCTTAGTCTTTCATCAGAGATGCAATCCGCATGTCTTTTCCCTCAGTTTGTGGACTGCTGCTTCGGTCGGTCTTTTCCCTGAATGCACCAACAGTTCTAACGTGTATCTGTTCTTGTTGCCTGTGATTTTGGAGGATGCAGGAGGACTTCCTAGTGGATTTGTGCCTGGCAGAGGGGAAGCATGAGAGAGGGAGATGGAAATAGAAAAGCCCTCGTCCTGGAGGCCAGCGGGCGCACAGAAGCTGTGGGACAGCCGGGAAGCCCCGGCCTGGAGGACGGGTCCTGTACCTACGCTGCAGAGATCGTGCCAGACTTGCTCTTGGGAACCACAGCGTGGCTGCTGCTGTGTGGAGCAAGAGCTCAGTGAACCCAGAGGGTGGGGGCTCCTCTCTGTACCCCAATTGCTGGACGTCGGGACAGCTGGCAGGAAAGCTGGCTGGGCTGGCCTGACAGGAGCCGTGCGATTGCACCTCAGCATCCGCGTTCCCAGGCTGCCGCGTTCTCCACGTGGTCCCTCTCTGCTTCACACTGAGGCGTCTCTGTGGAGCCGACTTCTGTGCACACTGGGTCTCTTCAGGGAGGAAGGTAAGAGAGCAGGCGTCCACTTGTCCTGAGTGGTCCGGGTGAGTGCTTGTCGTGGTGCACGTTCTCACCTGGAAAGCCTTCCCTAGCATCAGACAGGATGGTGCGTTCTGCCGTGGGATGCCACAGCCGGGGCCCGGGTCTCCCTCTGAGCTTCTGCACTCTTCCTGCAGTTCTGTGACAGCGGCCAACCAGGATGAGCGAGGGTGGCTTCCCCAGATGAAGGCGCCTCGCCAGACAGGATGAAGGCCCCAGGGTGCCATGGGGTGCCCAGGAGCCAAGAAAGGAAGCTCCGCAGGGTCAGCGCAGAGTTGCTGCGCAGATGCCGGGCGCCTTGTGACGCAGCCCTCCGCTGTTTGTGGTGAGGCTATTCCTGTCCTAGGGCCTGACACGCCTTTGGCTCGGCGCCCCCGCAGAACGCAACGCAGGCATAATTTGCTTTTCCTGCAATTGTCTATTTCACTTGGCAATCCAGGCTAATTTTTTCCTGTGAAGCAAGCCCAGAACGTCACCGGGACAGTGGTTGGGTTAATTAATGAGGCATAATAATGCGCATAATAAAAGCTTATGACCTGTGTGCTCTTCCCGCCATTCCCCTCTCTCCGCCCCGCAGCAGCAGTGGCCTCGCAGGAATCTGTGCGTCACGTTTCATTAGAAGATTCTTTTCTTGTAAACAACAGCGAGCGGAAAATAATAACTTGGGAACCATCTGTCTGATTGAGTCCTTGACTTTTTTTTTACACTTCCCCCCATTGCATGTTAAAGGAAGTAAATAGGAAAAAACCTTCTAATTATATTGCTGTTTACTGATTACAGGATAAGTTTAATTGTATTTGTTTTGAATGCCATTGTGACCCACGCCCACAGCCTGGGTCATCTTTCTCACTGCTTCTCCTAGCTGCTCTGTTGCTGGCGCCTGGTGCTAATTACATAGAGGTTTATTTTCAAGCTCACTGGGGTCCAAGGCTCTGGATTCAGTGGCAGGGGGCTTACTGGGCACCCAAAGTCCAAATCTGCCAAGAAAAGTGTGTTGTCCCGGGGTCTGGTGGCAAGGTGACAAGGCCAGAGGATGCCATGTGGGAGCACGGAGCTAAGTCCAGCAGTTTCCCTGGGAGGCCAAGCTTCAGAAGCCATTAAGCATTCTCTGGCCGTCTGAGAAGTTGGTCAGTAAGTTTCATTCCACAAGTAGCTGTTAGGTACTAAGAGTGGGCAGCAAGCCCTGAGCCATCCCTGCGTTTGGTCAGAGCTGCAGCTTGGCCTCCTGGAGGTCCTCTGAGGTTGAGGGACAGCGCGTGGGGGACCGTCTCCAAGAGGTGACACCAGAGCTAAGAGGTACTGGTGTTGTACTCTAGGGCCATGAGCTGCCCTGTGCCCTCAGGCCAGGAGCTGACGGATCTTGTCTTTCCCTCCATCTGGCTGAACCCCAGGGTCCGGTGTCCAATGCCCCTGCAGAGGAAGAGAAACACCCGGCCTGGGCCTCAGGATTCCTGGCCATGTCCCCCACCCCATAACCATCACTGAGCTCCTGATCCCAGATGAAAACTCCTTCAAGTCATGACTGCAAAATTCTTTTTTGAAATGAGCGCCTTCTTGACCAAAGCCAAAACTCACCTGAGGCAGTTTTGGTTCGAAGACAGCAGGAGCTGGGCTCGCCCTAGCCACGGTGTTCCGTGCTCAGGCTGCGCTCTCCTCACCACAAAGAGCCATGAAGTCAGACCTCATGAGGCCCGGGGTCTGCATGGAGAGGGGGAATTTCCCGCGAGCCACCGGTGGTGGGGTCACAGTCCCACCCCACAGTGACTGCCAACCTCAGGAAATTGGATGCATCAGGAGATACCCATGCTCTCGCCAAAAAACCAGCCTGGCCTGCTCCTGGCGCTCACCGGGGAATCGCTGTCACACACGGCAGGGCCCCCAGCGACTGCGTGTGCCCTTGCTGATCCACGCCCAGCTTGCAGGGCGTTGCGGCAGACGCTTTGCTCGCTGCTCAGCAGCCTTGTAACACTTCCTTACCTGCACATTTTAAAATACAGCAAATAAATATATTTTCATCTCGAGCGTTAGCAAAATGTAACATTGCTAGAGATGGAAAGTAGGCACCACTGGCGACAGCGGAGCACGCTGCGACCTTGGGGCTCAGCGCCGCTGCCCTGAGGCCAAGCACAGAAGCTCAAACCCACACACGCACGTGATGGGTATCACACGGGATCTGCGCAAGCATTTGAAGAACCCAAGGCTTCAAGTTCCATTCTGTCACTATAATAATGTGTGACAAGGACCAGGAAGATAGCTCAGTAGAATAAGCCCTTGCCTGGCAAGTGCAAGGTCCTGAGTTCAATCCCTGGTACTCTCAAAAAAAAAAAAAGTTCAATAGAATAATGTGTGACAGAAGGCAGAAGAGAAGAGGGAATTGGGACTGTGGGGCACTTAGGAAATCACAGCTTTGCATTTGGAAGGACTCGGCCACATCACGTTCTGATTGCTCAGGATTGTTTTGAGCTGGCACCTGAGGCCTGCTTTAATCTGTCATTCCTTGCTTGGGGTTGGTCTCAAGATTAGGTGATTCTATCCTGACGGATGAAAGTCATCTTATAATCTAGGAGTGCAGGTGAGCAGAAAGCCAAATTCGTCAAAGCTGAGGCAGAGAGTGCGAAGTGCACCACCCCTGGGGTGGCCAGGGAGGAAGTGGCACTTGATGTGGGTCTGGGAGCCATGGCCCGGCCGTTCGTGCTCCACCCTTCCGACTGTGTTCTTCCTGGGTCAGATCCTGTACCCAAACCCTAAGCTCCAGACACCAGCTTACTCCAGGAAGCAGAGCTGTTCCTGCTGTCTTGCTGGGGCATGTCCCATAGCCATGGCCACCACCACCACCACCACCCGTATGTCACAGTGTCCAATTTTGTCCCTGCGCCCTTTGTCTCCCTGGCTTCTCACATTAGCTCTGAGTCAGCTCTGAGCTCACGACCTCGGGGCCAAGCCCTTCTATCCACATGCTGCTTGTGTCGTGAGCAGCCTTGGCCAGGGAGCACCTCCAGGATAGATCCCAGTAGATGGGGCCATGACCCTGTCCCACAGCTGGGGAGCAGAACAGGCCCTTGTCACCCGGGTTGCAGGCGGGCAAGGCCATACTTGTATGAGGCTTACACGTGACTGAAGGAGACATGTGAGGATGCTGGCAATCTAACCCCAAGCCCAACCCTAACCTTAACTCTAGCAAACCTTCTAACACACTAATCCTCTACCCCTCTAACCCACTCTTCTAACCTTAATCCTAACCTTCTAACCCTAGCCCTAAGCCTCTAACCGTTTCTTACCTGATCCCTCTAACCCTCTCACCCTAAACCTAACTCTCTAACCCTCTACCCCTTTACCTCTCTACCCTTCTAACTCTAAATCTAACCTTAGCTCTCTGGCTTTCTTCTTATTTAGAAAGCTGTACATGTCCATTGCTTTGGGGTTTGCAGAATAATGCAAAGAAAAAATGTCATTCGATCAATCACCCAGAAAAGTCTGTTTCTCCTGCCGTGTATCCCCACCCTTCCTGCTTTTCTAAATGGGTTTTATTGTGTGGTGAATGCACACTGCACAGATTGCTTCCTTATGTAGCCAATATTCATTCCCCCATCTTCCAGCACCTAGCGAGCCCCATGAGCTTCTAGGATCTGTGGGCATCACAATGCCTAGATAATTCCCCGATGGTTGGGCACTTAGATTGTTTCAAATGTCACACCACATAAGTATCGACAGTATCGACACACTCACATCTCAGTGTGTTGGCAACGTATACTTTGCTGTATCCAGATCACTCCCTTAGGATAAATTCCCACCCTGAAAATTGTGGCATCCAAACAGAGGACTGCGACAAGCCTGTGGAGGAGCACTGTTAAAATGCCTCACGGGGAGCTGACGCGCACCCACTAGGACACGTAGCCCTGCAGGCAGCTCCGTGCCCTCACTCACACTGAACAGAAAGGCGGGAGGGGGAGCACTCTCAGGCCTGTGGAGTACCTCTATCAGCTCCTTTCACTTGGAGGAGGAGATTGGCTCAACCAGTCAGAGAGACCTGCAGGTGTGGAAGGTCAGATTATGTAAGGGGTTTCCCAAGGTGACCAGCATAGACCCCAGGGATTTGTACAAATCTATCTGCTCCCTGAAAGGGCTGAGGTGGAAAGCAAAAGCGTGGCCAAGCAACCAATCGAAGGTGAGATGCTGGATGCGCGCAGCTCCCTCTCCTGCAGCCTCCTCGCCGCCGCTGCTGCGCAACTTGGCTGGCTCACTCTAGCAGCTGGTCTGCGGTTGCTCTGCACCCATAAATGCTTCCCTCAGTGTGCATCGCTTCAAGCCCAGACCTGGGAGAGTGTAGCGCTGAGGCAGGAACACGAGAGAGGCCTTAGGAAAGAGGCCTGTACTCTGCTGGAAGCTTCTTCAGCGTGGCGTGTCCCTCAGATCAGGCAAGATTCAGAGCAGGCGAGAGAGCAGAGGATCTCCAGGAAGGCAAACATCTTTATTTATTTTGTCCTTGGCAGGATTGCAAGTTTATTTAATGACTACATAATTTATTATCAACTTTGAGATTAACAATACCTAAAAAAAGAAAATCTCTTTTGTTTGCTCTTTGAATTCGCCAAGGGCAAATTAAGGACTTTGCCAAGCAAGGCAGTGGGAAAAATCATCAACTGGGAAATAGGAAGATTTTGATGAGTCAAATTAAAACCATTCACTGTCCTCATAAATGCTTTAGAAAAATGAAGGAAAATAGTTATTTTCCTGCTTGGAGCCTTGACAAGTGCTCAGAAAAACTGAGACAACAGAATGCCAGCAGCTTCGTGGGTCGCCAGGCATGTGGGGAAGGCTGGAGAGAAAGTGAAAGAGCAGGCTCGGGGCACGGGGAGCAAGAGCCAGCAGCAGCAAGGGAGGCAGGCGCAGGCTTTCCTGGCCAGCTCTGCCTCTGCTCTGGAAGTAGCCAGATTCCTGAAAGAAACCAGCTCCTGCCGCTACAGGCAGGAGGTGGACACTCAGCAGTGGTCCGTCACAGGGGCAAGCTCCAGCCCAAGCTCAGGGCCAGCAAAGGACACTGTTTTTGGAAACTGGGCGTCAGTTGCCACCGAGTGGCCACTCCCTTGGTTTGCCCTGGGCCAACTCAGAAATTACACTTCGCCACCCAGGGGAAATATGCAAATAGTTCTTACATGTTTTCAAAGATCAATGTTAAGCATCCATGTTTTATAGGCAAACATTAGACAGTCAAACCTGAATATTCTTAGAACCTTGATGGGGGGGATTAAAAAGGAATATTTAAATATTGCACAGGAAATCTGCTGCCACACCCACTGGCACCCACCCTGCACTGCTGCAGGAGGGCAGGCACAAGACATTCCCGGCAGCACGGCTTGGCCTCCTGCGGAGGTCTTACCTTCTGCCCTGCCGCTCGGCCTCAATCAAGTGATCAGACGCAGATTTCCCCACATAGGGCACTGACTTTTGCTTCATAAAGCACCACAAAGAAAGGGGGTCTGTTCAGAGACCTTGCTGCACAGCTGGAGACTAGGACCCCTCTGGAGTGAGCCCGGGGCTCTGACGAGGCCACCAGACCTGAAGCGAGGAACTGAGCGTACTGGGGACAGGAGGACCTAAGTCAGTGTCCCCAGTGAGACGGAGAGAAGACAGAGAGCTGGACAGGCCCAGGGAACCATGGGGATCAGGGTCCATGAGACAGAAGCAGGCTGTCTGAGATGGGGGCCTTTCTGGTCTTTGTCCTCACTGGTGACAGCATGTTCCCTTCTGAGGCACTGTGGAGGAAGATAGAATCTCCCAGGTGCAGGTCCACTGGGCCTGGAGAGCGACGTGTGGCATGGTCATTTGGCCATCTCTAGGCCCTCTCTAGGCCCTCTCTAGGCCTTCTCAAAGACCTCTCTAGGCCCTCCCTAGGCCATCTCTCGTACGTCTCTATGCCATCTCTAGGCCCTCTCTAAGTCCTTTGTATCTAACTTCAATCCTATCTGAAGTTTGTAAGGCTTTTCAAATGAATTGAGGATTCATAATGCAGCCTTTTTAGGTTCCCTATGAGGTTATTATCACTGTAAAAATTTCCTGATCTCATTTTACTAATTAGTATCCAATGTACTGTCTGTTGAGAGCTCTGCACTGAGTACACCAGGATAGTCATTGTACTTCCTGATCGTTCCCTCCCAGCCGACAGCCTGGCACCCCCAGCAGCTGCCATAGTGGTCATGACAATGCAGGTATTCCTTCAGAATAGGAGTTATATTTTTCATTTTAATCTTTAATTTTATACTTCATGAAAACTACTAATATCACCTCAACATTTGGGCCTGTTGACCTCTCTTCCAAGGAAGGCTTTTTGAAAAAATTCCTTTTGACACTTCTGAATCTAAACAATCCCAAATCCCCACTGTCAGAATTACAGAGTGGCCTGCGTGAGGAGTGATTCTCGCACATAGGGAACGCTCACGTTGAAAGTTGTGTTGCTGTGAAGCACACGTTGTTGTGAAGCACGCGTTGTTGTGAAGCTCGCGTTGTTGTGAAACACGCATTGTTGTGAAGCTCGCGTTGTTGTGAAGCTCGCGTTGTTGTGAA
>NDGN011410002.1:0-15926 GCA_002564285.1 Tympanoctomys barrerae
AGTCTTACTAAGTTGCTCAGTTGCCCAGCCTGGGCTTGAACTTATGATCCTTCTGCCTTAGCAGCCAAAGTGCTGGCATGGGGTCACTTTCTTAAGAGGCAAAACTTTGCCTTCCCATTTTCTATGACAATGTCCTTCAGCAGAAGCCAACAGAGGGGAGGGGAGCTGATGTTCATGAAGAAAGTGGGGTGTTGCCCCTTCCCATGGGCACAGAAGCCGAGGTATGTGGAGGCCACCAGGGCCACCCAGAAGATGTGGAGGCAGGTGGGGCCAATGCTGGGCACATGAGGAAGGGCTGCCTGGGGACAGTGGTGGCTGGTGAGCTCTGGGGGACATCTGATCCTAAAGACGTGGTCACAACAAGCACCTGCCTAGTCCTCTGTGCCCAGCTCACTGGGGTGGGGAGAGGTGGTCTGGCTACTTGATTCTCAGGATATGGGCTAGCCCCAGGGAGTGGCTAGGCAGGGCCTTCGGAGCCTCCAGATAGGTTTCCATCCTGGCCCCTGGTATACTGTGCCCACTTCATCCCTGTCACAGAGGGTGCTGCCTGTGAAGGCATAAGAGTACCCATCAGCATGGCCTTCCTGATGCAGGGGGCCTTAGGGCAGGGCAGGGCCCAGGCTGAGGCAAGCCTTGTCACCTGGCCATATCTGGGTGAGCCTAGAGACCAGGGTAGTAGTGTGGAGACTACAACCCCTACACCATGGGCCCTCTGTCACAGGGGCCAGGTATCTCATATCCAGGTTGCAGATAGAACCTGGGGTGTGATGTTGAACCTCACACTGGGAAACAGTGTCTGCGGTGTGGTAACCAGGCTGAGGACAGGTCTGGGAACAGGATGCTCCCACCCCCACAGCTGGTGATTTCCTAAGAGAGAAGGAGCCTCTGAGAGACATACACAGCAGGGAGGGGGACACGATATCTGAGGCAGGAAGATCTCCCGACAATGGAGTGGCCACTGGTGTCTCTTGGAGACCCTCCAGAGATCTGACTTGACTCCTTACCCCAACTCAACCTCCAGACAGGGCAGCATGCATCTCTGTGGCCTCAAGTTTCTCAGTGGCATTATTGGCAGGGCCTTTATCCTCACCCTCTGAGGCCCAGCTGAAGGACCCTGGGGGCCTCACAAACCTGGGTTGTGTCCCTATTTTGAGGCTGACCACACAGGCCTGGTGTGAAGCCAGAGGTTCTCTATTCAGCCTGTTCTGAGTAGTTGACCGAGACAGAAAAGCCCTAGCTGAGAGTGGGGCCACAGAGGGCCTTTTTGGAGGCAGTTGCCCTGTCTGTGGTTATGATCTGACTTTCTGTGCATCAGGAGCAGTGAGGTCACAGTGGATCTGGGGACAAAGCCTAGGCTGCAGTGTGCTCAACTAGTACTTCTTCTGGGGGCCCCAGGGTTGGCGTGACTTTGGTTGCCTTGTGTCCTGAGGGCCCCCTTTGGCTCAAGGGGACCTGGGACATTTTCAAGTCTGACCAGCAGGCTTGAGGGAAGTGCATCCCGCACTCCTGGGGAGGGGGTGGTCCTCTAGACTGAGGGGGACAGGAGACTGAGCCAAGCAGCTGCCCTCAGGAAGGCTGAAGGGTAGTGCCTGGAGCCGGGATCTGAAGGGCGAGTTGTGGGCCTATGGCACACTGTGGACTGTGGGGGTCTGTGGAGCCAAGGTCATGGCAGGGGGCCTCCCTGGTCGGGGCTCTCAGCCCAGTTTGGGGAGAGGAAGCCCAGGGTAGAAGCTGAGGCCCAGGATGGGCAGCAGAATGGGGCAGGCAGATGAAGCTGGGCTCAGGTGGTAACACGTTCCCCAAGAACTACATGGCGGTGGAGGGTACTCACAGCTGCTGGTGGGTCTGGGTGGCAGGGGTACAGGGATACAACTCCTGAGGAAACAGATTTGGGGAAGGAGCCAGGATGTCTCCTGGGTACGGCCAGAAGCCAACCCCTCCTCTCTCCCTAGGCTCCTGCGAGAGCAGTGGGTCCGTGCCAAGTACGAGCGGCAGGAGTTCATCCTCCTTGAGAAGCAAGAACCCTACTCCGCAGGTGAGCTTGGGACGCTGTCCCCACCCCTCACAGAGGGTCCTTCTGTCAGCCAGTCAGAGCCTGGGTGCCCTGACTCAACCCCCACCCAATGCCCCTGGAGCTGAGTCCCCTCCCTGTTGGTACTGGTGGCCCCAAGCCTGAGGCTGCCCCCGGCCTGGATGGGAGCACAAAGGCTCAGCACCCTGCCATGAAGGGGTACAGCTGCCGGTTGGATACCACTGGGGCTCCTGGGGTGCTGGAGCTTTTGTGGAGAAGACATCTTGGGGCACAGAGCCCCCTGGGGTTCCTTGGAGACCAGGCCCGTGCCCTCAGCCTCGGTCTCCCCAGTGCTCAGTAGTCTGGGCCTGTGAACAGTCTGTATCTCTCATTAAGATTGTGGTGCCCAGTGAATCTCAGCCTGCTGGACTAGGGGCTTGTGTCTCTTCCTCCCCAGAGCTTGGGAGGCTGTACTGTCCACAGAGTCACCAGGAGGCCCTGCTGCTGGCCTGCACCGTGGCTATCCTGCCCAGGCCCAGGTGGCAGTGCTCAAGCCTCAGAGGCCGCCGCTCTGCCCTGCTTCTGTGGGCCCTCAGGCTTAGGCCTGCTGAGACCCCTGCCTCCTTGCAGGCCCAGTTGAAGTCCTCTGGGGCTAGACTGAGGGAGTCTGGGTGGGTGAACCTCAGCTCTGCCCCACCCCGTGTGGCTCTCAGTTGAGACCTGTAGGAACAAGCTCAAGCGTTGGAAGGGGAAGCCAAGGCCCAGAAATGGCAGGGGCTGGTTTCGAGCTTTGGTAAAGTCAGCACAGGTGGATTTTAGGAGATGGGACAGAGGAGTCTGTGATGCTCTCTGCAGGGAGCCATCAGCCTGGCCTCCTGGTGTCCAGCCTGAGATGGAGATGCGGGACCTTTCCTCATAATCAACCTGAGAGATGCAATGGACCAGGCAGGCCCTGGTACGCCGATGTCCGTGCTGCTGACGCCCAGCACCAGCAAAGAGTGATGCGCAGCCAGATGGAGGGGGCAGGGCCAGCACACACACAGCGTGGACACTGAGCCAGAGGAACCAGACACAGAAGGCCACATGCTGTGGTTTTGTTCCCATAAAGAGCCCAGGGCAGGGCAAGGGAGATAGCTCAGTAGAATAAACACTTGCCTGGAAAGCGCAGGGTCCTGAGTTCAATCCCCGGTACTGAAAAAAAAAAAAAAAAGCCCAGGGCAAGGACTATCACGGCAGGAAACAGCAGTAGCTGTGGGTGCATGGGGGACACAGGTGATACAAGTGTTCTGGGCAGAGGCACTGGCTGCACTGCAGAGTGACATAGGTCAAAGGAGATGGAGGCACCTACCCTACACTGGTGTTTGGGGATTTCTCCTAGGACAAGAGGTAATGTCTCTCGAAGGCTGAGACATAACAGCCCAGGCTGGTCAGGGAGCCAGGCCCCTTGTGCCACCATCCTGGGGTCTCTTATCCACTTTCCTGGCTGAGGGACAATCCAGGCATCTGGGAGCAGGACTTGGGGTGTGATCTGAGGCACGAAAGATGTACCCCTCCATTCTGCTACGCAGCCCCAAAGCCCAAAGCCCGGGACAGTGGCCATGTCCATGAGGTGGCCTGGGTCTCCTGGCACTGCCCCCACTCATGGTGACAGGTGTCTTTCCTACCCTTCCTCCCCGTGTGGCTGCAGTTGCTGCCTACCCCAGACACAGCTTCCCTCTCCCCAAGACCCTGCTGTGTGTGTGTGAAGGAACTGGAAAGGGCACACAGGGCTTGTGTGCCCCGTTGTCCTGCTGCACCCCAGCTCCTTGCTCTGGGACCTCTGGGGATCGCCTGCCTGGAGCCCCACTCTCAGTACATAACCAGAAGGGGCATGGGCTTGTGTCAGATGCGGCACAGGCCAAATGTGGAGTCTGCCTCTGTCCTGAGCCCCTAGATGCAAGGGATGGAAACTCAACTCAGCTGGCCAGGAGCAAAGTAGAAGTAGATCCACCTGGAGAACTGGTGTCACTCAGGCATGGCTTGATTGAGTGGTATGGTTGGGACTTGGTTTCCTGCATCTCTACCTTCTAGATCTGCTTCTCTGGGCAGTGCCACCCTTCACATGGGCAGCTTAGCCCCAGCAGGCCCAGATTCTACACCTCTCTCATGGTGGCAGTGAGGACAGGTAGCAAGATGTACAGAACTCCAGGAAAGGGCTGGCTCTGTGTGTGACCCTGTTCCTATGACTGACTGGGCAACAGGGTACCATGGGTCGCGTGCATGCCTTGCCCTGGATGCTCCTCCTGAGAAGACCGGGATCTGAGTTCTAGCAGTGGCCCTGGCTAGCTGGAGAGCAGCGTACTCTGAAGCTGTCTGGGTCAGTTCGGGCCAAGGTGGCACAGGGCTGGGCTCTCAGGTCAGCTTTGAGGTCCAGGGTTATTGACACCACAGTGCCTGGAGACCCCCTCCCCAGGCCCAAGATTCCCCCTCAAAATCCTGTGACCACTGGTCATGGTGACACAGACCTGTAGTTCCAGCTACTAGGGAGACTGAGGCAGGAGGATTGTGAGTTCCAGGCCAGCCTGGGCAATGTGAGGAGATCTTGTCTCAAGAAAAATAAGGGGGAAGTTCGGGGAGAGTGTGTGGGTTTGATCCCCAGTACTCCATACCAAGGTTCAGAGATCCTAAGGGTACCTTAGCAGGGCTGGAGCTAAGCAATGGGTGGAGTGCCAGTGGCCAGCAGCCAGCATGGCCGCAGGGCCCAGGAGGGAGGCTCCCACGGGGATAGCCTGCTCACAGAGCCCTGTTTCAGTGTGCAGCAGGCATATTGCACCCCTCACAGAGAACACAGCAGCCCCTGGGACAAGTGGGTGAGGGCTGCTCATCAGGCAGTGTCCCTTTCCCAAACACAGATCAGGCAGGGGAGGAGGGTGGTCATCTGGGAGCTATGGAGGAACATGCTAGGAAGTGAGGCCACAGGGTGCATGAGCCAAGGGTGGGTGGTCAGTCCAGAGGCGGCTGTGCCGGTGGCTCGGACTCCCAGGTGGATCCTGGGGAGCAGCGAGCTGGAGTGAGGCCCCTGGTCCCTCTGTGGTCTTGCTAGCCCAGCTGGCCATCACTCCACCTTGGGGACCTGAGTCAGTGGGAGGTGGGAGCCGGCCTCAGCTTCCCCAGAGGAGAAATAATTGGGCTGGTGTTTGGGAGCTTTCCTCCCTTCCCTGGCCTCCTCGTCCTGGGAGCCTCTACAAACTAGGCTCACAGGTCAGTCCCCTGAGGGAAGACCCCAACCTCCACTTCTGCTCCCACCAGAAGGAAGTGGTCACTGGGCCTGGAAGGAACCTGCGCAGAGCAGGTCACAGACCCCGCATGTTGGCCTTCAGCAAAGCTTTCAGATTCCTTCCCCTCAACAGCCAAGCCCTGCACTTACAGAAGTGGAATCTTGGGTGTGCTCAGGACTTGGGCCTTCATCAAACCAGTCTCCGACATGCTGCCCTGGGGAGCTGGAGGAACTGGAGCTGCCTACTCCTGTGCCCACCCACTGCCCTGCAAGCCCTTGTGGCAGCCGGAGAGTGACAGGACCTAGGGCTGGTTCTGCCCACCTTCGTTAATGGGGAAGCCAGGTGCCCAGTGATCAGCAAGCAGGTAATCTTCCCTGAGGGGGACAGTGCTCCGGAAGACCCTCCCTGCCTGTCTCCCAGGAGCAGAGCCAGCACAAGGGCCCACAGCTGTCTCCCTGAGCTGCAGCAGTCCAGCTGGCCCAGTGCCTCTGTGCCTAGATCCTGGCCCTCCAGGCCCTGGTGGATGCATGGCGCAATCTCCCACCCCCTGCGGAGCAGGCTCCCCCATGGGGTCGTGGGGTTGAGGCCTTGGTCTGGGGAATCCCATGGCGGCCACGCTGCATCTGCTGCGGAGCACTTTAGCACTTTCTCACGCAGTATGGTGATGCCCTGCCCTGCCTGCTGCTATGAAAAGCAGAAGTCCTGTGTGAAGAAAGAGGAAGTGCAGGGGTTAGGAAAGGCACCTCCAAAGGAGGCAAGGCCCAGACTGCGGGAGGAGGGGCCTCAGTCCTGTCGGGAAGTGAGGCAAAACCTGGGGCTGCAGGGCCAGGAGCCCTACATGCTGTGTTGAGGTTGAGAGATGGGGTGTTATCACAGGCTGGGATCCAGGCTGGGACCTCTCCAGGATGCAGCAAGACAAGGACCCCTGGCCTGTGTCACATGCTTGGCAACTGTGACCAGCAGAGCAGTTGCTGGGACCCCCTGTATCTGGGCCCAGGAGATCAGGAGCTTCTGGTGGCTGATGCTGGAGTGATTGGATGTGAGAATAGATGTCCAGTGTCTACACTGACACGAGCACAGCCTGAGCGAGGGAAGAGAGGGACAGCTGCTCCTTCCAGAGGATTCCAGAGCTAAGCATGAAGAAACGAGGAGGCAAAAGGCCACCCAAGGCAGGGGACAGTGCATGTGTGCAGGCCGCCTCCAGACCTGCACTCCACAGTGGAGAAGCAGCTGCCAGCCTGGCCCAGAGTGACTTCCCCAAAAGGCCGATGGTGACATCAGGTTGGAGGAGTCCCAGGAGGTCCCCTGCCTGTATGTCAGCAGCACAGGACCTGGCCCGGCGCAGGGAGAAGCACACCACTGCAGAGTTCTTAGCACAGATGCAGGCCTCGCCTCCCCTGTGGGAGGAGTGGCGCTGACCTGGTGACAGACTTGCCCATGACACATCTGGGTCATGAAACCCAGGTCAGGACAGATAAGTCACACAAGTGAACACTCAGGATAGGGGCCATCTTCTATCAGGGAACCTCAGTTTCCTTCCCACTGTGGTCCTGGACCTGATGGTGACAGTGTCACGAAGCCACCTGCTGCAGATCCTCCCACCCCAGTGTCCAGCATGCTGAGTGGTGCTCAACTCTCACATCCCAGAGGAGACCTTGACAGCCAAGCTGCCCCTGCTCTGTGCCCACAGATGGCTTTCCTAGATGCTTCGTGACGGAGGCAGGCAACAGGGTCTCTGCTTCTGGCTTCTGTCATGGAAGATGATGTTTGTCCATGCTGTGGAATGTGCTATTTTTTGCAGCTTTCCTTCAAGTCTGAAATTGGCTCAGAAGATCAAACTGACACTGTCTTGCATTGGGGTCTTAGCATACTAGTTGCCACCAACTTTGCATTCTTGTTCCCTGCCCTGCATGTCCCCAGCTGGACACCTCCTACCAATGGAGCCTTATGGAGCTGGAGACCAAGTATCAGCTCCAGGCTGGAGGTCCCTAGGGCCTGTAGCCACCAACACTCTGGGGGTGTCAGGCTGCTGCCCCCATCATAGGGACAGGATTCTGGGCAGACCTGGGACCTGAGTACACTATGCTCCCATGTGGGGCTTGGATGGTCTGTTTCTAGGGAGACAAGTGCAGTCCAGTGATGGGGAAAGGGGTCAGGCAGGCACTGGTGGCCCATGCGGTCTCCCACATGCTGCCAGCCACAGGGGCCGCTGGGGAGCTCTGCCCACAGGGCACTGGGGAGGGACTGTGGCCAGGAATGGGCTGCCCTTTCCTGGCCTGGGCTGAGGGAGCAGTTGATAGGTGGCTCTGAGGGCGAGCTGCACCCTATGGTAGATATAGGGGTTCAGAAGTCCAGAAGGTTTCTGTCCCTGTGCAGTTTGCAGCCCTGGCACGGTGGCAGCAGGATGGTGTCCACACTGCTGCTTCTGGATAGCCCAGGCCAAGCTCATGGTTCTGTTGGAGGCATACAATGTTCTTCCAACAGCTGGAGATGTAGGGGTGGTGTGGGGTCCTTGCCTGCCCCTCCCAGGCCCTGCTTTCGGAGGTGACCCTGTGACAGAGCCCTTCTCCCTCCCCAGGCCTCCTTGCCTCTGCTGGGCCTCAATGGTAGCCTTTCACAGGCCAGACAATGCCTGCGCTGTCAGGGCACAAGCATGGCTTCCTGCCCACAGTTTGGCCAGGTCCTTGGGGTGGCCCCTCTTAGCCTCTCCCTCCCCTTGGCTGACCATGACCCTCCCCAGTTGCCTGGTTGTGCCAGGCAGGGATGTCCCAGGATGGCTATCTCCCCCAGCCCTAGTCCTGCATGTCACAGGGCAAACAGGGTGGTAGGATGGGGCTGTGGCTCTCTGGGTGAGGGACAGGACCCTGCTCTGGCCTCACTTTCCTCAGCTGTACTGTAGAAAAAGGGTGATAAAGCCAGGCTGCTGGGGTTGGTGTCCATATCTGTCCCACTGTCCCTGAGCCTTGAAGAGGAATGGGCAGTGACCTGGGTCGTCTTGCCCTCTGGCCTGTGAGGTGCTGGCACAGTGGGTATGTCTAGGATTTGTTGGCCCAGAGGACTGTTCAGTCCTCTGTTCGGCTATCTAGTTAGAGAGACCTGATGCCCAGGAAGGGCCAGAGCTAGGATGAGGTGGTGGTAGGGGTTGCGACTAGCTGTGAGCCCCTGACTCTGCCCCCCCCCCCCCGTGTGACTCTACAGAGCCAGGCCGTCTGTGGGGCAGGCCACACCTCACATCTGCAATCAGCTCAGAGATGGCCTGCCACTGAGCTTCAGCCCTCTGGCCCTGTGCGCTCAGAACTTCATTGTCACTGCCAGATTCTCCCAGGCCAGTGGCATAGCCCAAAGGGCATGGTCCCTGGCTTTTTTTTCCTGGCTTTTTTCTTTTCAGCAATGGGAATTGAACTTGGAACTTTGCATGCTTATGCCACTGAGCTATATCTCTGGCATCCCAGGTTGTTTTTGAAAGGGTTTTGCTATGCATTTCAGGTTGCCTTGAGCTCACTTTGTAGCCACAGGCTGGTCTTAAACTCTCAAGAATCCTCCTGCCTCAGCCTCTGGAATGCCCCTCCCCACCAGCTCTAGTCCCTGGCTTTAGCATCCTCTGGGGACATGGGAGGAGCCCAGAAGCCCTGCCCCAGGCAGCAGGGAGGGATCTTGGATGGCTGCAATGGCAGGCGGGGTATAGCCAGAAGTCTCAGGCTCAGCCCGTGGCCCCAGGAGCCCTTGAGGCACAGCCACCAGCCCCATGTTCTGGCTTGATCAGAGGTTAGGCAGGAGTTGCTGGAAGCCAGAGGCCGCCATGGCCACTCTCTACAGGGGCAGCCCACTGGCAAGAGAGTCAGGGACATGGGGGACCAGGAGCCCTGGGCACTGAAGGCCACACTGGCCCCTGACCACACACAGCCAGCCTCATTGTCACGCTGAGAGCCAGCTGTGTGGTTTCCTGCCTTGGTTTCTTAAATATACTGTGCAATTTATATACATGGGGCATGATTTACATATACTTTGCATATTCTATTTAGAGTACAGTTCTGGGAGCTGAGACAAATGAGGCTGCAGAGCCCCAGTGTTTCCCACAAATCCTGCAGGGCCCTCCCCACCCTGCAGCTCCAAGCCAGCTCCTCTCCCTAAGCCCACAGGTCGGACTGCAGGATAGTCTCCATGGCATGGGGGTGCTATTGGCATCCATTTCCCGGCTGAGGGACATGAGGTCATTTCCATTTTGTGCAGATTGAGTGAACTCACTGGCGCATCAGTGGGCAGCCACTGTGTGAGCGTGGCCTTCCCACCTGGATTTTTACTAGTAAGCTTGTGTCAGTCTAAGAAACCGCCAGCCTGAGCCTGGCATGGTGACATGGGCCTACAATCTCAGCACCCGAGGGCTGAGGCAGGAGGGTCTTGATTTCCAATCCAGTCAGGGCAACTTAGATACTGAAAAAATTTAAAAGGTTGAGGATGTAGCTCCATGTGAAGGTCCAGGTTCAGTCTTCAGTACTGCCAAGAAAGAAGAAACCATCTGCCTGCCTTCAAGGACACTGCACCTCTCATCCCTGAAACCCTGCAGGAGGCCATGTGGGTGACCTGCGCCTGTGGCTAGGTGTGGCCTGCTGTCCCAGTGCAGGCGGTGCTTTGCCATGACTGAAGATGTGGGGAATTGTGGGGCTGTTTCCACCTCTCCACAATCCCCTCATGGTGTGGGCCCTGCTCTAAGGGTCCAGTCCCTGCTGAGGGAAGTGTTTGCCTCTGCCTGGGCCAGCCAGGCACCTGCAGGCCCTTGGACCAGGGGTGGGAGACCCGAGCTCGGCCAGGCCCTGCTGACCATGCCTTTCAGCCCCAGGCCAACCATACTCCTTGTCACCAAGGAGCCTGAGACTCTGAGAGGTTTGGACACAAGGGTAGGGCCCAGCCAGGGAGGGACTCTGGCCAGCACCTTCCGAAAATACTGCTTGTGTTACTATCACAGGGTTGAATTGAGGCTCCTGGTGGCTGATTGTCAGGAATGGCAGACAGACGGGTGGCTAGCACCATCTGCCCTGCATCCTTGAGCCAAGTCTGGACCCGAGGATCTCCAGAGCCCCCCGCCCCACGGAGCCCCTTGAGGGTAGCAGGGGACAGTGGCAGCTGGATCCCTGGTCCTGTGCTGCGCCTGCTTGCTCCCCAAGCTGTTGCTGCCACCTTCTGGGAACTGTGGGTGTAGCAGGGCAGGGGCTGGCATTTACCAGGCTTGAGCACTGGCCTGGTGGGCTGGAGTGCAGGGGATCATGGATGTGTTCCTCCAGCCTGTACCCACAGTTCCTTTCTCCCTATCCTACGGAGAAAGGAACTGTGGGTACAGGCTGGAGGAACACGTGAGGTCATGTGGTAGTGGTCATGAGGTAGTGTGTCCAGTGTCTTCCAGGCTCTGTTATCTGTGTAACCAGGAGCTACTAGGGATATTGTTACCCCCAAACTCGCTGGTGTCAATACACAGCTAGCTGAGTGCTGTCCAGAGTCCTGACGCTGAAGAAGCCCATCGGAGCTTGGTGCTCATTTAGTGGGTCAATAAACATTCCAAGTTGGCCCCACTTGGACTCCAGCACATTTGGTGGCTGGGGGAGGAGGGTTACAGAAGCATATCAACCTCTCCATGGGTTTCCACAGGGCCAGGTCTCCTGTATCATGGCAGGAGGGTGCGGGCTGTGCCCAGCTGTGTTCTGAGACAGGAGAGGGATAGTCCTCAGGGTGCCAGCAGCTCCTTCTTGACTCCAGGCTGCCACCTCCTTACAGCCACATGTGTCAGAAAAGCAGGAAATACAGTGTCTGGTCTCTGGTGTCAGGGCCGTGTGGTGCCTCAAACATGGCTCTGCAGCTTCTGGGTAGTGATGGTGATGCAGGCCCCCACCCTGTCTCAGTCAAGGTCTCCTCACCTCCCTCAGTGACACCTTGTGGGCAGTGGGACCCTGGCTGTGACCAGGGGTGCAGGGTGATGGACAGGCCTCAGTCCAGGGTCCAGCAGGTGTGAGACACTGTCAGGGACTCCCCTGAAGGACCCTCCCCATTACATACAGGCCCACAGCCTGAGGACTGCATAGGCTATGGGAGGAGCATCCCTGGAGTAAAATAGGTGGGGGCTTGGGGACACCACTGTGTGGCAGGGGAGAAGTAGGCCTCTCTTTCTTGGGTGATCTGGGCACCTTCTGTTCCTCCTCCCTGTGTCTGCAGAACCTCCTGCCGCCAGTAGGAGGGAACAGCTGGCCTGGCACCCAAGGGAGGTCACCATAGCAGGATGGCCCTACCCAACCCAGCTGGCAGAGGGCCCCCCAACTTGTCTCCTTCTCAAGCTGGGCTGTGGCCAAGGCTGGCCCCCAACCCTCTGACACCATGTCCATTCTCTCAGGGTACCGTGAAGGCCTTCTCTGGAAGCGAGGCCGGGACAACGGGCAGTTTTTAAGCCGGAAGTTCGTGCTGACGGAGAGAGAAGGGGCCCTGAAGTATTTTAACAAAAATGACGTAAGCCAGGCTCAGGCAGGGGTGGGACGTTCTGAGGGGTCCTTTGCCTCCACTCAGTGACTCTGGGTGTTGGCCCCTGAATGGGAGCCACCCTTGGGAATCCTCCACTTTGGAAGGGACACCCACATGCACACAGTGGGCCACCACCACCCAACTCTTGGACCGGGTGGTACTGGGGACACACAGGCAGTCTCTCCTTAGTGGGGACACTCAGACCTGAGGCAGCCAAAGGACAACAGCTTGGCCTGCCATCTCCCCATGCAGCACACATGCTGGGGAGCCCTGGCTCAGCCTTTCCCCTAGGCTGCTTGCTTAAGGCCTCAGCACAGGGTAGTGGTAGAGGTGGTGACCTCGGGTGGCCTGGTCAGGTGCACAGATGTGAGCTGGCTCTGCCACCCCTGTCCCATGAAGGGGCATCCCAGCCATCCTGTGTCCAGGCTGCCAGGCTCAGAGAAGTGCAACCTCCACTCGGGCCACACAGCCTATCCTCAACAGGGCTTGCTTGTGTCGATGCCCTTGCTGTAGGACCCTTGTTGCAAGGATGGGGCACCCCTAGGAGTCAGGAGCTCTGGCTGGGTCCCCCAGAGCCCCATCATCCATTCTGTCAGTATCCATCAAGAGTGTCCTGGGGCCCAGTGCCATGCTGGGTGATGATGACAGAGCCCCTGGCCTCCTGCACCCACCCCTGCCTTGGTATCAGGTGGGCTGCTGGAATCTGTGCCCTCATTCAGGCTCAGAGTGGCCAGGCAGCTCCTTGATTTTGGGCCTAGCAGGGAGGAAGTATAAGGACTATCACTTGCTTGGGGGACAGTGGTCTGAACAAGGAGACCACATTGGCTGGGCTCTGTCTCTGGGCCTGGCTTTGTGTCCCTATTGGACCTCAGGGCCACACCACAGGGGGCACACTGACTGGAAAGCCATGTGCTAGGGCTCTGCAGAGGGAGAGTAGAGGGTACAGGATGGGGACAGAACCCAGAGATGGAGGCCATCCCATGGGGCCATTTGTTCTCACCCCCAGGGAGGGAGGGCTGCTTCCCAGGCTTACAAGAAACAGCTCTGTGAGGCTCAGTAATGCGCCTGGTCCACAGCACACAGGGGCTGTCAGTCCAGTGCCCATTCTGCCCTTGGCCTGGACAGTGGCCCCTACTCCCCTGGGTTCAGAATTATCCTATTTTGCAGGCCAAGGAGCCCAAAGCCATCATGAAGATCGAGCACCTGAATGCAACCTTCCAGCCAGCCAAAATCGGCCACCCTCATGGCCTACAGGTCACCTACCTAAAGGACAACAGCACCCGCAACATCTTTGTCTACCACGAGGATGGGAAGGTGGGCATGGGTACAGGCACCTGGTGGGGACATGGCCCTGCCTCAAGGCTGCCTGCCAACATCTCTGGGGTACAGGAGGGTCACCCCCTCCCACCCATCCCCACAGGTGATGGGCCCCTCCTGTCCTGGAAGGATGCAGGCCCAGCAGGGCCCGTCTGTTTTCATCAGTAGCATATGGGGCTGGGTGTTGTCTCAGGCTGGGAGGCCATGCCGGACTGCACCCTAGTCTGCTGCTCTGATTCTGCACAGCCTGAACCTGTCGGCCCCACACTTGCCCGGCAGCCGGATTTGTCAGCTTCAGCACCTTCTGGCACCATCCAGCAGGGAGGACAAGGTCTGGCTGGGCTCACCTGCCTCGCATGTTCACGACACGTGACTATGATTGTGGCCACTTTCTCTTTCACACACACTCACTTCCCACTGTCACAGTTGTATCCCTGTGGACACTGTACATCCTGTCATGGGGCCTGCCCCCCAGGGCCCAGACGCGGCTGCAGTTCCCACTCAGCATGGAGAATGTGGGTTGGGGCTCATTCTCCCTCCCAACGGAGCTCACTTTTGCTGTTTGCTGGAACATGGCTCAGTCAGGTCTGCTTTGGTGGCCTTGGGCCAGGTGGCCCCTCCTGGGTTTAGGAGTATTTTCTTTTTTTGTTTTGTTGAGACAGGGGTTCGCTGTATAGTTCAGGCTGCCCCTGAACTGTGTAGCCCAGGGTAGCCTTGGACTTGCAGCAGCCCTCTTGCCTCAGCCTCCCAAGTGCTGGGATTACAGGCTTATGCCACTGTGCTCGAGTTGAACTTTCACCTCTGCAAAGTCCTTTCAGTGCTCAGGTAGTTCCTGTTCCTGTTTCGGTAGCTCTTGTTTCATGATGAATGATCTTCTTCGAGAGTTTATCTCTGAAAAGCATCTTAGTTTCTTAGCTGCTAGTTCTGTTTGTGTGGTCTGCTGTCTTCCTTGTGACACCTCCCTACTGTCCTGGGGTCAGACGGGACACCAGCCCTGCACCAGAGCTGGGGTGGGGGGCATCGGTGTTCCTCAACCCTTCTGCTTGGCACCCCCACTTCCATGGCTTCCCGCCAGCCGCCCTGGTCTCCCCCATCTCTGGTTAGGCAGGCACCAAGGATCTCTGTGTGAGTAGCTGTCAGCTTCACCCAGAGGCCTCTGTCTTCACTCTCCTGAGGAAGGCCGCAGCCCAGACAAACAGGACTCTGAGGCATAGGCTCTGTGCAGGCTGGGGCCTGTGTCCCTTTAAGGATGACTGTGGCCAGGGGAGCTTGTGGATGTGCTGCGGTCTGGAGAAGGCCTGGACAGGGCAGAGACACATGGGCAAGAGAGGCAGGTGTAGGCACCCAAGTGAAAGATGGGAGCAGCATCTTTGACCTGAACATTAATCATCTCTCATCAGGGTGAGGAAAGCACCTGCCTTCCTCCTGGGGCTGGGCAGAGCCTGGGGCCAAGGGTCAGGGCCTGTTTGGAAATCAAGAGTGAGGGGCACTGGGTGAGCTGGGGGCTGCAGCAGTGACACACAGAATCTGGCCTGTGCAGCCGGGACACTTTGGGGCTTGGCAAGAACAGACCAGAGGGGGCCCTTTAAGATGAGGGAGGTGATGGCTGAAGTCAGGTGAGGGCGACACAGCGAGAGGTCAGCGTGATGGATCTGCAGCACAGGGCCAGTGGGCAGCAGGGACCCCAGGAAGAGTTCAGGGAGGCAGCCCAGGTGCTGACAACGATAGCCGGCATGTCTGGCATTTGGCCTTTGCTGGACAGTAGGGCGGGTGCTGGCCAACAATGTTGAAATACCAGGGTGGGGAAGCGGTGGGCGGCCAAGAGCTGGGGGCAGGGCAGGGGTCCTCCATGGGGGCCAGGGGCTCCAGGCTCCCTGCAAGGAGGGGCAGTCCTAGATAGGCATGGGGTGTGAGAAAGAGACAGCTAGGGCTGCTGCTGGGCCAAACTGTGTGCAAGTAAAGCCGCACACCAGTGTGACAGTCATGGAGAGGCTGGCCAGCGCCACTGCAGCACCCTACCCCCTGCACAATTTCTCTGTGGGCCATCTTGTGGTGTAGCCTGGTGGGGCACAGGAGCTTGTCCCCCACAGCCCTGTGCCAGGATGGCCTGGGGGGACAGCAGAGTCCATGGCTCACAGAGTCTTTTGCCCCCAGGAGATGGTGGACTGGTTCAATGCGCTTCGGGCTGCCCGCTTCCACTACCTGCAGGTGGCCTTTCCAGGGGCCAGTGACATGGACGTGAGTGGCTACCCTGAGGTCATGGTGAGGGGTTGCGAACATCTCAGTCCCTGTCCCCCGGGCTGGGCTAGGGTGACCCCTTGGTCACACACAAGGCCCCAGCCACCCCTGAAGTGACCAGTCATCTTCAGTGCAGGACAGGCAGGGGCAAAAGCCAGTTGGGCAGCAGGGCAAGGGAGGAAGGCAGGTGGCCGTGCCAGGCAAAGGGGTGGAGCATGACTGGGAGATGGGTGTCTCTGACCCTGGGGAAGGTGGGGCTCAGCTTCCAAGGGGACAGGCCGGATGCCCCTCATGCTGTCTGAACATTTGGTCCCCCCAGCTGGTGCCGAAGCTGTCCCGAAACTACCTAAAGGAAGGCTACATGGAGAAGACAGGGCCCAAGGTGGGTCTGTGGGGGTGGGGGCTGCCTCGGCCACACCCCGGTCCACAGTTCTGCTTGTTCCTGGGATAGGGCAGGGCACAGTGAGCATGGGCTAGAGCACCAGCACCCTCTCACTGCTGTACTGAATGGCTGAGCTCACATGTGTCTCAACAGGCTCCCAGCCAACAGGGACCACAGCCCTGGCTGCCCTTCCCCACAGGGACCCTTCGGCCCATAGCCA
>NDGN011410024.1:0-10713 GCA_002564285.1 Tympanoctomys barrerae
TACCAATTTGATTTGAAACTGTCTCATTGCTCTTTGTTTCTCAATAAAATTATGGGGAAAAAAGAAGAAAAGACCAAGTGTGTAAGAAACTAGACTAATTAAAGTACTGAAAGAAAAGGAAAAAAAAAAAAAAACAGATCTGTCCTCTTTGAATTTTATATCTAGCAAACATACCTTTGAAAACTAAAACTAAAATGTTTTCCAGTTATACATACTTGAAGTATTCTAATACATCTAGATGCAGCGTATAGGAAACAACAAAAAGCGTATTTCAGAAGGCAAGAGCTGTATGCTCCTGGATTAAGAATAAAGAGCTCTCGAAATGATATTTTTTAGGACTATGTAAAATGTATTAGATGAACCCATTTAAAAGATCATTAAAGATTTTTATGAAACAGTAAAAAGAAAAAAAGAATGTATTTGTGTTCTAAAGCTTGAAAACTTCCATAACAAAAATAAATCTCTGTTGATGACATTATAATTACCAAAATGTTAAACTTCCCATGCATATCAAAAATACGTAACTTTTAGCTGTGGTAGTCTGTATGACAACTGCATGTTTGAACTAACTCTGGGCAACTTAGTGACTTATGTAGACCCAGAGCCAAAATAAAATAAACAAAAAGGGTATGTAGTTTGAATCCTAGGTTAAATTTCAAGAAGACAAAGGAAGAGGAAGACAAGAGGAGAATTATGAGTTACAAAGGCCAAAGAAGGGTTCTTGCACTCTATGGTTAAATTACCATTAGAAAGAGATATGGATCTCTTTACAATTATAAGCAAAGAAAATAGCCCAATTCTTTTTATTACTGCATGTGATGCCTACAGAGAGGATGATTCTGTTGCTAAAATGTGACATAATCAATGAGAGTTGATTAAAGTTATAATAGAAGAACTCATTTTCAAGAAAATTCAAAGTTCCCATAATGAAAAAAAACACTCATTAATTGCTATCAAGTATGACCACATTACACATCAATTGTCACAAACGTGACTATACATTACTTTTATTTGGAAATAAATGTCTGAAGGCAATTGTCTTTGTTAATTTTGTTTCTTGTGTATAATCCTGAGGCCTTACAGCATATTCAGCATATAGTAAATGCCCAATACATAGTTAACCTGGTTGTAGGTGATTTTTGAACAAATAGACCTATAGATTCTTAGATGAACAGGAACCTTCCTAGGATAAGTGAAAACAGAAAGTCTCTAATATGTTATAGTTAAATAGTCAATAAATAAAATTACATATTAATAGTATTTTATGGCTAATTGACTCAAAATGAAAAATACAGGAGGATAGAGTAAGAGCAGCAGATGGAAAAAGAGTAAAAGACAAAATTACTCTGTCTTGATTAAATATTAACACAATTGAAAAACAGTAGAAATGTTTTATAGATATCTATGGGCTAGCATTTTAAGATAGTACAATTTGTTTGAAATCTGTATAAATTTTATAGATCAATTAATTAGGTTAATTTAATGTCCAATGACTGTGACAGGCTTTGTACAAAATGAAAAGCCTGGTTTTAATAAAGATTTTCTTTCTGTATTTATTTTAAAATTAGAAATGAGATGTGAAGATGTATTACTGAGAAAAATACTAAGGATGACTTAAGTGACTGAAGATAGGATGGGTTTTAATTAAAACAATTAATACTCATGAATGGCTATAATTACACTGTCATGTAAATTAGTTGTGGCTGACTGGTTACAAACAAGGTCAGAATTTTTTAATGCTCCTTCTACAGAAAGCCTCAACAGCAGAACAGAGTTTGAATGAGTCTATGGAGTTTAAACAGCTATTTCTACATAAGCCAGGTTTAGAGACAGTTTACCAACTCTGACCAGAACTTTTAGAGTCTTTAGTGAGAGGTACATGAACATAATTACTTAGAGAATCTTGTACTTATGCTTAAAAAATGTGTATATGTCTTTGAGATACTATAGGTCATTGGAAAAGAAAGTTGATCAATGGCATATGGTTTATATCCAACTAATCCAAAGATCAATGTTTAAGACAGTATAAATACTGGATTTCAGATTTCAAATTTCTATTGAGGAGATTAACCATAGAAAGCTAGGTAATAAATTCAGACACGTGGAATCAAGTGTTAAATATTTAAAAAGTAGATTTACATATTATTAAAGAATTTAGTTTAGAATTGTTATTTTCTGTACTTATGTTAAAAACATATGGAGATGCCTTGGCACTTTACTGCTTTGAAACCATTGAGCTTGGTACATGAATTTTGTTCCCAGTAGTCATTGTTTCTTTGGTAAGGGAAGTGCAAGCCAGAATTTGTTGGACTCAATTGCCATTTGATGAACCATTTCTTCTAGCCAAAACAATTTGCTTGGTTCTCATCATTTTGGGTACTGATCACATCTTCTAGAACCAATTAATGATGAGTATCTAGATATCACTGTGGTGCTTAATAAATTTTAAATTATTTAAGTATAGTAGAAGGAGTTATAAATTGTACAAGAAACATATGATAACCCTTTAATTGTGCCTTCCATTCTGCTTCTCAGGTCTAGGATACTATCACATAGAAAGTGGAAAGTGTCTGTTGTCTCTCTAGCTAGTTTTCTATCTATTACCTTGTATCTTATCACTGTCTTTCTACTCACCTATTTATTCATCTATATATCTATTGAATGTCTGCTCTACTCTGGAAATTATTTGGCCTTTTGACACTTTATTAGAACAATACCATATAAAATTTGAGAGTCTATATACCTCAAATGGAGAAAGGTTCCTTTTTCCTCAGAGCCTCATAAGCATTTGTTCTTGCTTGATTTCTTAATGGTAGCCATTCTTTCAATGGTGAGGTAGAACCTTGGTGATGTTTCAATTTGCATTTCTCTAATGACAAATGATGTTGAATTTTTTTCATATATTTATTTGCCCATTTGTATTTTTTCATCTGAGCAGTATGTATTCACCTAGGATTCTCATTTTTGGCTTGGATTTTTGAATTTTGGGCACCTAATTTTGTACAAACCGGTACAATCTCTGTGGAAATCAGTGTGGTGACACCTAAGAAAGGTAGAATTAGAGGTCTCATTAAACCTAGCTATTCTCATTCTGAATATTTTTCCAGAAGAAATGAAAACCTCCTACTACAGCAACGTACGTGCACCCATGTTTATAGCATCACAATTTGTCATTGCTAAATCTCAGAGATAACCCAAGTGTCCATCGACTTATGCATAGAGAAGAAAAAACTGGTAATTTCATATAATGGAGTATCACTCAGTTATAAATGGTAAATTCCAGATTTTTAATAGATAAAATGATTAAACTAAAAAAATACTCATAAGTGAAATAAATGAAATCCACATGTGTAAACATCATATTCTTTCACTATTGTAAGATCTTGAAAGAATGAATGAAAATCCAAAAGGTACAGTAGATGCTATGAAAGGAAAAGACTGTTCAAAAAAAACACAATAAAATAAAATAAAATAAATTGTTCAAAAGTAAGGAAAACTGGGGATGTAGGAAAGGAGAAAAGAAAGAAATGAAGGAAAGAAATATATATATATATATATATATATATATATATATATATATAAGCTTGAATAATTATTCTGCTGATCTACACTGATCTGTTGAAAGGAAGGGTTAATGCTGTGTTTTTTTCTTCTTCTTTTTTATTTTTTTATTTTTTTAGGGAAGGGCTACAAGGTGTTCAGGGTCTCACTACTAGGTCCGACTCATAGTGATCCACCTGTTTACAGCCTCCCAAGAGCTGGGATTACAGGAGTGCACCACCACACTCAATCTCACTGATGTTTCAGCGCACCCCAGGGGCGGGGCCTACATGGCAAGCTCGGGAATCTTCTCTTTAATTTTTTGACCAATTTTTCATGCTGATATTTGGTAATCTAAAAAACTAATTTAAATGGAACAATATGAAATATAATAACCATTGTTGAGTTCCCATGTTTTTTGTTTGTTTGTTTGTTTGTTTGAACCAGGGATTATACTCAGGCCCTTGAACTTGCCAGGCAAGTGCTTATTCCACTGAGCCATCTCGCCAGCTTCTTCCCATGGTTTTTTTAGTGATATTGTTTAATTTCTAATTTTTTACTTTTTTTATTCCTTTAAAAAACAAAAAGTAGTAATAATAAATGAAAAGAAATCTGAAATGTATTATATTTGATGTTAATAATAATTTGGTTTTATAGGGGAAATATTTTTAAAATCAAATATTAAGTAGGTGGGAGTTTTAGAAGAAATAAATGATAATAATTTTTGTTTGGTACATATTAACAAGAAACAACAAATGTTATTCACCTGAAACAACAATAACATCATGCTGAACTGTTCCAGTGACATTCCTGCACACTCTTTGTGGCAGCAGTAGCAGCCTCATACTGCATTCCTCTCCAGTATTTTAATCAGAATATTCATTAGCTTTCCTAATTGCTATTACATGTATGACAAGTATTTTCAGCTCTCCCACATTTTGTTTAACAATAATTCACTCAAAAAACCATCCATGTGGGGGTCTCTGTAACAATGCAAATTCTCCCTAGTGTATAGCAGGTAATTATTTTTCTAAAGTTGTGTTGGACAATAATCCTTGTGTAAACAAGAGATTTCTATGAGGTCTGTTGATGATTGCTAATTAATTTTTGCCCATTCGTGTAATGTAAAAATTCATTTAGAAGCTATGAATTGTATAAGATATTAATTACATTCTAGAGATTTCTGAGCATCACAGAATGATAACAAATGTGGGCATTGATAAGCTTTTAATTGCAGTTCATTCAATTGAGCTATTATGTTTTCATAACCCTGTATTTTTCATTAGTTATCTGTCAGTTTATAATACAGTTGTTAATTGCAGTAGAAACAGAAAGTGTGAATTTTGTTTTCCCAATTGTATTTTTTTGTGTTTGAATTATCTAGGAAGACAAATATACACATATTCATACTTGCGCTGCATTTTCAAGGCTAATAAAGCTAACAAGATTGAAGCAAAGAGAGAGAAAGCAGAGAACATGACACAGTCTCAGAAAGCTGGCTTGTTGCAGTCCCTGCTGATGCTGTGGTGCCAAGGGACACCACTATTAGGAACAGAAAGAGACCCAGTAAATGAAATGTTTCCTTTAAAGCAGTGTTAAAATGTTGGGGAAAAAAATCATTAGTTTGTCTTATTCAAAGACAAAATAAAACATACACAAGAGAGAAAAGGGCTTTCCCTCCATTCTCAAAAATTTGATTTTAAAATAGCCTTCTATTGAAATCTCTTATATTAAGGATATCTATTTAATAAAGTAGTAACTTTAAAATATTACTCATAATTTAATTAGAAGGACATTTCATAGTTTTCAATGCCCTATTTGTAGTCAAGAATAATTAATTAAAAGGTAAATTATCTATTTTGATATATATATATATAATAATTTTAAAATACTTAGATTATTCTTTGTCTAGGGTATAACATTTGTGTCTGTTGTGTTTTCACTTAGAAAAATTACCTTTTATTATTTACTATTATTATATGTCTTAAAATTGACTGGAACTGGAATAAAACTCAATTATCATGTTGTCTACAATATTGCCCATTATACATTTTTGAGAATCAAAACTCTCAAAAACATGTTTGGCTCATTTATACTGATTAAATTACCATTTCTTTTATAAAAATCAATGGTGTGCAATCAAACTTTAGAATTAAAGTTCAAATAATAATTGTTTTACAGATCTGAGTAAATTTTACATTTTCTTTGCCTTGCAGCCCATATAGTCGTTGCTTAGCATTCTTAATTAAATTTTTAATGCTTTTTAATACAAACCTAAGTTATACAATGACACCATTGTACACATGCCTCCTTTCTGTCCAGGTCTCATACTCCCTGCTTGCACATTCACTGAATATTTTATCAAGTATAACGGAATATCAAAAATATATATTCACATTTTTAAATGAGTACTTAATTTTCTATGTTAAGAATATAACATCTCTTAGCTAAGCCTTTTCTTTTTATGACACACATTTTCAGATATAAATATTTGAAGCAGCATTCATATGTCTTATTCAGGTATCATTATTAAATAATCAACTTTGACAGATGAGTTTATAATAATATGTAGAATGATTTATAGTATCGATATTTTAATAGCATCCTTTGATCAGTAAAAATATCCCTTCAACTATATAATCAACTTTATTCTTAGGACCATAATATCTAAAACCAGTAGAAAAAGTTCTGATTCAGCAAACATAGGCCTGGCATGCTAATAGTAGTCAACAATGGGGTATAACTACATCAGATTAATAAATTATTGGTTTGAAAACGGAATTGAGGAACCAGGGAGATGGCTTAGTGAAATAAGCACTTCCCTGTTCTGAAAAAAAAAAAAAAAGAAGAAAACAGAATTGAGGACAAAGTATTACTTTAAAATATCCTAATTTTTACTGGGAAGCCATCCTTACAAATAATTTACACTGAATGCATTTGTGGTGCTAAACTCATAGTGGTAGAAAACAACTCAAAATTAAGAAATGGTTCTTTCCTTGAAAAACAAAAAACAAAATTTACTGAAGTACATTTTACCAATCTTATGATCTCTTTCATTTTTTTAGAAGAATATATCTGTGTCCCTGGCAAAACAAAACTCAAGTTAATGTATGCATAGCATGTATTTTTATGTGCTTTATTTTAAATTTAGTCCACACATTAAATCTTTATAAATCCTTTGAATCCTCTGTCTGTAACGTAGATACTCTCTATATTTGTTTTATTAATTTCTGTTTTTTCCTTACATATAATCTACTTTCTATAATGGTTTCTTCCCTTATGCCTATAAATATGTTTGCTTTTCTAACCAGCAAAATAATTGTCAGTGTATAATCAACTTCACATTCTCGTGCATTTTTTTCTTTTTTAAAAAAAAATTAATTCAGCTTTAATATGGTAAAAGTTTTTTTTGTTTTTGTCTTTGTTTTGTATTTAGTACAGGGTCTACAGGGTCTCACTATGCAGATTAGACTCATAGTGATCATCCTGTTTACAGCCTCCCAAGTGTGGGGATTACAGGTATGTGCCACCATACTCAGTCTCAATCGCTGTCTCAGCAGACTAGGACAGAACCCCTGTTCCTGAGCCTATCTAAGCAGGTGTGATTTTTCAACTTTAATCTGGCTTATTGATTGCCTACATGTGTAACATGAGAATTTTTTTGCTTTATATACTACCTTCAAATACTTTTAAACACACAAATATTAGACAAATAGTCAGACATAGATGTTAGCATGTCTGAAGGATAAATGGATGGGGTGCCTACATTTTCTGTTGAATAAATAAACAAAGACATTAGTATACAGTACATTTACAATCATCAGTTAGGTCTCTGGTCTAAAGTGATCCCACAGAGCACAGTGACACTTTAAGGTTATACACTTTGAGCTTTCTTCTGATGCTGGCCACCTGGCAGTCTAAAACAAGGCTCACTACTTCCCATGCTGCTGTAGCCTACAGTCCAAGGAAATAAAGAAAGGGGATATCTTTTTAAAGACTCTCCTTCTTTGGGCTGGGACCTAATTTAAATTTAAAAGCTATCTTCTCTAAATTTCTAACATGATAAAACTCCCAAGGAAATGACAGTAAGACATTTTGAACTACCTAACTAACTTCTAACTAAAAGTTGATATTTCCTTACACCAAAAGAGTAATATTGGTTACATAGAAAAGTATCCAAACTTGTACTCGGGCACCTGCTTTAGTGGTTGTCTTAGTTTCTTTCACACCCCTGAGACACAATCGCCAACACCTGCAAATTAAGTGAGGGGAGGCTTATTTTGGCTCAGCTGGTAGTGGTTTCAGTCTGTAGTCTATTGGCTCCCATCAGGGCAGCATGAAGAGGAGCATGGCAGAAAAAGGATTTATACAAGGCAACAGAAAACAGAGGGGTCCTGGGAGGAGGGAGGAAGCAAATCTTTCTATCCATGGAACCCAGGTGAGCCACCTCCCCATCCAATGTTTACCTCTCAGCATCACACTTAGGTATGAACTCATCAGCACATCAGTCCTCTGACTATCAACCATGATTCAATAACCACCCCAAAGCCCCACATGTGAGTGCTTTCTGGGAACATCTAGATATAATTCATAGCAGTGCCACTCTCTGACTTCTTGTACTTCACTGTAGAGGGAATTACAGTAAGTGCAACTTATCCCTAATGACCTTTTTTAAAATTTTATTTTATTGAGAAACAAATATCAATGAGACAGTTTCCAAGCTTATTAATTAATTGTCCATAATTAATACATTGCACATTATCTTCTCAGTGGTCATCCACAGCACAAAAAGCAGCCAGGACTTCCCATACAAATACTACTACTACAACAAATCAGTCCTTTCACTGAACCAAGTGAAAGCAGCCGTACATCTATCCTAGCAATTCTGTATATACAAATACAACATGATCCTTCCTCTATATTCCCCCACTCCAGTTCAGGCCAGTCAGAGATGGATATTCTATTGGCATCTAAATATTATAGGTGCTCGAATTCAAAAAAACAAATCAACACAGTGCAATAGTCCACAATAGTAGTGGGTTGTCTGCAGAAGTTGTTGACTAGAGCCTTTTACAGCTCAGAATATTAATATGGCTTTATGTTGTAGACTTCATTTTTATACTTTCCTGCTGGATGGTTAAAACCAAGACAAAGCAAGACCTAGATAACAAACAATGCAACTTTTGTATCTGATAAGGTCAGCGAAGTCACCTCAGGATTTATCATGGAACCCTGTACTGCACTTTGTAGATGCTTTGTCAGTGTCAGCCATGTGGATGACTCATGGCCAATGCTTGATGAATTTGCTCTCTGTGAAAGACTGAAAGAAAGTTTTCTCTCCATGTGACTCTCCTTAGGTGCACTATACACTATCTATCACATTCCTCTGTGGCACCATAATCTTGATCAGAAAATTTGGGACACAACTGATTTACATGATGTTACAGTATGGGTTCTCCTATATCCTGAGTCTTCACTGACCTTGAAAGGCTAGGGGCAAAATGTTGGTGGACCTTGCAGCCTTTCCTTTTCTTCAATTTTGATCTGCAAAATTAGGTTGTTAACCCTCCAGAAGAGAAGTTTATTGTTGCACTGCAACATATGCAGTTCATTTTACCCTATCTGTCTAAATATCCTACCAATTAACTGCTAGTTTAAAAAACCGGCTGATGTTTCTTGGGATCCCTGCCTTGCCCATCTTGTGCATACAACCGTATGCTTTGTCCCTGTCCTGCTTCCAATCTTTATTCCTTACTTTCTCTTCATTGTCCAGTCCTCAAGTTCTCACATTATTTTTAGTTATTTTATAGCTTTATATTTGTTTCTTCTTTTATTTCTTATACTAGGGAGACTATATGATATTTACACATGTTGGTCTGGTTTATTTCACTTATGAGTATATCTTCAAGTGGCATCCACTTCCATATAAAGGCTTCGAGTTTATCATTCTTTATAGCTGAGTGATACTCCATTGTATAAAAGTACCACATCTTTTCAACCATTCCTCATGTGATGGGCTTTTGGTTGTTTCCAAGATTTGACTGTCACAAATTGTGCTGCTATAAACATAGGTACACAAATATCACTATGATATGACGTTTTCAATTCCTCCGGAAAAATCCCCAGTATGGAGCTAGCTGGCTTCAATGGGATTTCCAGTGCTAGTTACTTAAGGAATCTCCACACTGATTTCCATAATGGTTGAACCACATTCGCACCAGAGGTGGAGAAGGGTTTCCTTTTCCCCAAAACCTCTCCAACATTTGTTGTTGGTTGATTTGTTTATGATAGCCATTCTTTGTGGGGTGAGATGGTATCTCAGTGTTGTTTTGATTTGCATTTCCCTGATGGCTAGTTCTGTGGAGCAGTTTTTCATATGCTTATTGACTTCTATAATTTCTTTCTCTGAGAAGTATGTGTACATCTTGGATGCCAACTTCTGGATTTGGTCTATAAATTTAGGGTCCCTAATGTATTTTAGTTCTTTATAAATTCTATAGAGAGCAGAACTTAGTCTGAGTTCTTATTTGTCAAGATTTTTTCAAAATTTGTGGGTTGTCTTTTCATTTTGTTGGTAATTTCCTTTGACATGAGAAAACTCAATAAGAGGTGGTTGCAGTTGTCAATTCTTTCAAATGATAACCATGCAATTTGATTTTTGTTCATGAACAATTTGCCTACCCCTATGTCTTCAAGCGTTCCCCCTACTTTCACTTCCAGGAGATTTACTGTTTCTATTTTAATGTTTAGACCTTTTATCCATTTTGATGTTATCTTAGTGCATGGTGATAGACATGGGTCATTTCAGTTTTCAGTAGAGAGCCAGTTTTTCCAGCACCATTTGTTTCTTTTTTTCATAATTTTCTGGAGAAACAAATAGCAATGAGACAATTTCAAATCAAACACATTGCATACATTCTTCCTAGTGGATAATTGCTGTACAAGATGTGGACATGATATCCTATTTACAAACGCTATTAGAAGAAATCCATCTATTCATTAAGAGAATGTAACTATATATCTATTCTAACAATTTTGAATACACAGATAAAAATAGAAATTCATCTGTATCCCCTTTTTTTGTTAAGTACTGTTATTTGAATATTATAGGTGTGTTAACTCAGCAAAATATTCTAAAACAGTCCAGTATTCCATAATAGTATTGGGTCTTCC
>NDGN011410064.1:0-23407 GCA_002564285.1 Tympanoctomys barrerae
GCGCTGCTCCTGGGCACCGCGAGGCCACCGACTTCGGGGTCACACGGCTGGGCGACCCCCTCAGCTCCCCACGGGCTGTGCAGGAGGCCCCGCCTCTGCCGCTTGGGTCATGGCGGCAGTCGCCTGGGCTCCCCTCCGGGCCCTGAGCCGACAAGCTGAGAGCACCAACTCCACGGGACCGCAGATGCCCACGGGTGACCACGCTGTGGCGCAGGCTTGGTGTGTCCGTCTTCTGCTCTGTCTGACCCCGTTGAGTCTCAGCCCTGGAGTCAGGTTCTGCTCAGCCCTGCTGAGAGGACCGTGTGAGAATGTTTTACTGGACTGTAACGCAGGGGTAAGCCGGCCTGGGGCTGCCGAGCTGGCTGCACCTTCTGCCCACTGCTCCTCTGCAGCAGCTCGAGCACTGGGAGTCTGTCAGCCCTGTCCTAAGGCCAGGCCATCTCTACAGGATGATGGCATCCATGGGCAAGAGACTCAACAGCTCCTGAGGGAGCACCTGAGCCCAAGGACAGGGCCAGCATCTGTGCAGAACGGTGGTGCCGGTCCAGGGAAGTTCACCAGCTGCTGGGATGAGCTGGCGAGACCCCCAGAGGTCTGAGTCACGGGAAGAAACATCTGTTGGACCCAGGCCCTTGGCCAGTGGGCATCACTGGACTTTGGCCCACGCACTGACTTGTCAAAGCCCGCCGCTCTCTGCTCTGGGAGCAGCGGCCTGGCCGCTCTCTCCACCGACGCCTGCTTCTTCAGCTGATATCCTGGTGTGCCCTCCCGCCAAGAAAACTTGGGTTCTGCTGTGCGCATGTCTCCCATGTTTGGCTCGAGCTCATTTCTGCAGCCTCTGGGTCAAAATATCCTGCCTCCGGGGTCACCTGTGATCACTTCCACAGGCAGCGCAAAGGCCAAGGAGCCCTCCTCTCAGGAGACGTGTGCTAGGGTGAGGACCGCTTCTCTCACTCAGCCCTACATCTGTGGGGCTCTGGACAGACAGAAGGGATGAGGACTCGGGCACTCACCACGAGCCCCCATCTGGGAGGCCCCCATGGGCGTAAACAAGAACAACCCCCACCCAGCACACGCGCTGATCACGGAAATAGAACTTAAGTCTTAGAAAGCAGGTTCCTAACTTAGGCAACGTGATACAATAACCCACGTCTAATGACAGCCAAAGTCACAGCGATGGCACGTGACAGGCATCATTGCATTAGTCACCTCCATTCAGAGCTGTGCACGTAGAGGCGGCTTCACCTCACACAGCCTCGACCTGACATGCCGTGCAAAGACATGATGGGGGCCCGCAGGACCACAGCCCTTGCTTGGGATAGAGACGTCCATGTGCAAAAGCCTCTGCGCTTGCAGGCTCCTGGACCTGTCTCAGGGACACAGGCACTGTTGCGCAAATATAAATATACCTTTTTAAAAAAACCACTGGGCAAGTTTCCAGGTGTGTTTTGCTTAGAAGGTATGGGGTGGAAGAATGGAACAAACACCCAGCAGAACTAGAGCTGGTTTCTCACTGAGCTTCTTTTGTGTGTTTTGCTGCTGCCAGTGTCTTAGGGACGCGGACAGCGGCCCTGGCCCGTGCCGCACGCTCCTGGACTCTCCCTGCACCTGTGAGCCATCTGCTCCGGCGCTCCCGCACTGCCAACCAGGGACCAGCATCAGGACTGTGAGCGGCCTGGCGCACTCCTACACTGCCGCTCCTGCCTCGATGCGCACAGAGGTGCCACCGGAGGAGCTGTGAGGAGGATTTCACTCCTGCACAGTTTCTCTGGTCAAGGGACTCTCAAGAGGAACTTGAAGGGAGAGAGCAAAGCAATCCAGCCACTGTCCCACATGGTCACGAGCCACATGCCCAGGTAGGGCCCCCTAACCCTGCTCCTCGCAGGTGCTGAGAGAAATGAGGCCTGGCCTGGCTATGCAGCACCGGCAGCTCTCCAGCGCAGCAGAGGGGCAGGGCTACACAGCCGGTGTCATCCCTCCTGCCACTGCCCTGTTCTCCATCTTGCTTTGGGGAAACAAGCTGAAGCCAGTGAGCCCTGAGCCCTTGCTCTGCAATCCTGGGCTCCCCGGGCTGCAGCCCCTGGCGCTGTGCCAGTCAGGGGAGCCCCCTCCTCACTCCTGCAAGCCTGCATCTCCAGGCCCTCAGGCTGGCCCTCTGGAGAAAGCCGTGCACGGTAGACGGCGGGGTCCATGGGTGGATAGGAACACTGTTCACGTGCAACTTTGGCAAGAGTCTTCCTGTTGGAATATTCTGGAAGAAAATGGGCTGCTGGGTCCACAGCACTCTAGAAATGCAGCCAAAGAGGGTTGTGCCGGAGAGGAGTGACACAAAGTTGGGCAGGTTTCCCCGTCACCCTATAATTATATTAAAAAAGTGAACTGAATACAATTCTCTATCAAAGGATCTTCAGAGGCTGCTGGCTGCCAACTGCTTCCCGCGATGAAGCAGGGGTGCTGACTTCAATTCTGAAGGACCGACTCCTTTGCCAAACCATCCAAATAGAATGTGCTGTGCCAATTCACGTTGTGGAGCAAGGCTGCCGTTGGGAAGGGATGCGATCCTTATTTCTCGGTAGAGAACCATCTGCCATGTTTAATTTTCATATGCAGTGCATCGGTGCACCCACAAGTCTTCTTCTCAGAAGGGTCGTTGGCACCTTTATGCTCCGACATTATCAAATCTGCTTTGAAGCTAGAAGAGGCAGAAACACGCCTTGGCCCCGAAGGCTGTGTTACAGTTATGCACAAGGTGGGAGTGTGGGGTGGTGATCAGGGGCCGGCTGCACACGGGCTGCTGTGAGTTCTAATCCTGGCTGTGCTGTAGGCAAGCAGCCTGTGTTCAGGGGCAGCAGGTTCTGCGGGGCCTCCCTGTGGTGGGTCCGTCCAAGGAGCAGACAGAGAGGGGTGAGGTCTCCCCAGGGTGCTGCCAGGGAGTGAGGCCTTAGGAACGTCCCAAGCAAAGCTGCTCACACGGCTGGGAAGAACTGCGAGCAAAGCAGGCTCTGTCAGCGCCTAGTGGTGGTAGAGGAGGGGCCAGAGGCCAGGCCAAGGCTGCTAACCATCCGTGGTGCAAATGAGCAGGAGATGCAAGGTCCTAATGGGACACATGATGGTGCAACTCCTGCCCTGTGTGTAAATCTACAGGAGCAAAAACACCCGCTAATACTGATTCCTACGGCCTTTGGGAGGAGGCAGGAATTGGAATGTCTTCAGAAGCGGGCAGGATCTTAAGTACGCTACCTGAGGAAGGGACTGTTAGGACAAAAGGATAAGACGTGGCTTAGTCCACCTTGGAGGAGGCATTTCTTTTCTGAGGCAGAATCCAAGCGGGTGTGCAAGGGCAGTTGTCTGGAGAGAGGGCAGCCTGGGTGCTATCGCGTCTAACACGGGCCGCAAATCCCAGAGGCCGGGGCATCTGCTGAGGGTTAGACGTTGTGCAAGGTGAGACAGGGATCTTTTTTTTTTTCTTTTTTTTTTGAAGAATAGTCTACAGCAGGGAAGGAGACACCTCTGAGAAGAGGGTCTGCAGGGGAGAGAAGAAAGCCAGCAGGAGGAACTATCCAAATGTGGTGCTCAGGACAGACTGGACAGGAGTCCGGAAGGAAAGACAGAAAGGGATAAAAGTAGGACTTGAGACTGTTGATTAGCTGTGGCAGCTAACTGCTAGTCCCAAACACATCAATCTGTGTGTAGGGTGGGGGTGGGGGTGGGGGAGTCAGTAATCTGGACTAGGTTCAGCTGGGCGGTTTTCTGGCAGTCTTAGCTGGGGCGGTGTCTAGCGTCCGGTTCCTGAGGAGATGGGGTGAACAAGGGCAAGTGTGTGTGGGGGCGACCGGGTTCTCTCCTCCACCAACTTAGGTTCTTCCATGTCCTTGGCCAAGTTTCAGCTGGACGTTAGAGGGCTAGTAGCCCCAGGTGATCCAGAGTCAACTCACAGCCAGTTCCTACCACCCCACTAACCAAAGCATGATCGAGCCCATGCTCAGAGGAAACAGAGCTAACTGTGTGCTTACCAGGTACACACACAGCTGGGAATGGCTCTCTTAACCATCTCTGTAGGCAGCTGGCAGGGAAGTGAACTCAAGAGAGGCAGCCAATTCCCACGGTCTTGAGCTGGGCTTTAATAGGTTAGAAAAGGACAGTTTTAGGAAAAAGTCACAAATATAGTCCGTGCTGGAGTCAGCCAAAGTGCGGCAGAGGAAGAGTCTGGTTAGCATTTCTCCTGTGGCACAGCTGGATCACAGCAGCAGGTTGAACATCTGGACCATCCTGGGGCAACACAGTATGGTGGGCTGCCTGGTTTCTAGTCCTGGCTCCACTCCCTGGCTATCTAAACATGACTAAATCCTGCGCTTTGGTTTCCTCATCTGTAAAATAGAGATGATGAGAAGATGGAAGACCGCACAGAATGATCAGCTAAGAGGTACAAATAGCATGGGATGGGGTCTTGCATATGGGACGAGCCCAACCAGTAGGAGCTGTGGCTGGCCCAGCTCTAAACATACAGGAGGGGTGGAGGGGAATGGAACACACTGATTGGCTGTCAGTCACATGACTACCCCGGGAGAGGGGTGGGGATGAGCTCAAGGAAACCCAGGCCTTGCCGGCAGAAGGCCTGAGGAGGAGAGGACGGGGGCAACCCCAACCCACTATGGAACCCCATGAACAGAAGCCAGGTGGAGCTACAAGACAGAAGACAGCCGCATACCCTTCCTGGCACCAGAATGCATGAACCAGCTGGTCTGAGGCTGAGAGTGTTTGCCAGGAGATCCATGCTGCTAAACTGGACCGATTGTTTTCATACAGATTTCCTTATAAAGAAAAAGGATGCAAGCTGGGGACAGACGTAGAACAGTGTGTTGACATGCTGATAGGCGCACATCTCCAGCTCCCAGCCCCCCAGCGGTGGGTGACGTTGGCACTTCCAGGGCCCCCAGAACTGCTCCTGTGTTAGTCTGCATTTTGGGGACAGTGGGAGGCACAGGGAATAGGAGCAACGGGAACAAAGGGGGCCACAGGAAGGCAGAGTCCCAAGGCTTTGGCTCTCTGCAGAGACCAGGCACAGGCTCCTGAAAGGCGAGCTGTGGGCCTTTTGCGGCGGCTCAGCTTGCTAAGTCTCGAGAGGGGGAAGGGAAATCGAAGCATAGTCACCACGGACGAGAAATAGCCACGGGCAGGTGTGGAGCTGCAAGGCTGCGTCGCACAGGAACATTTTATAAGTAGAAATTTATGAGCATTTTACTGTACTTGAAAACCATTTGCTGAAGCAATTTGGTTCCTAGGAAGAAAAAAAAACCATCATATATTTTGATGGTCTCTTATATACATAGAGATGCGCAAACAGCTTGAAGGGGAGGCACAGTGCAACTTCTTTTACATAGTTATTGCCTTCTAACCCGTGTCAGTACCCAGCACCGAGTTGGGGCCTGTAGCCACCCAGGCTTCAGAAGGGAGTGGGTGCTCCAGGAGATGATAGGGTTTTTCTTGTCCAAACCTTACGAACTCTCTAAAGATACTTTTACTGTTCGTGTCTGGAACAAAGAGTAAAGAACGAGAGGTGGACATCTGGCTACAGGCTGCATAGGTAACATAGCGATTTGCAGGGGTGGTCCCCGAAGGACACCCGACAGAGCAGCCTGGGATAGGTCAGTGACCATGTCCCCAGGCCCAAAAGGGGAGACTTTATTTGCAATGGCCCTTGTTGATTTTAAAGCATTTTCCAGTAAAGTGTAGGCCAGGGGTTCTCAGCCTTGACCCTGGCCCTCACCAGAGAATTCGTGCTTGCTGGGGGCTGCCTGTCATCGGGCGCAGCATCTAGCCCTCACGTTCCAGGGGCGTATCAGCCCCTGGGCCGCAGATGTGGCAACACCATGTCTCTAGGCATTGCCAAGCGTCCCCTGGAGGCAGATTACAGCGAGCAGGCTTACATGGGGAGGCAGTCACTGCCCGGGTGTGGCTCTGGAGCTCAGGTGACGCCGGCCAGCCTGGGCGCACTCTAGTCAGTGCTTCTGTGGGAAGCAGCAGCCTCGCCCTGCCTCTCACAGCAGGGCGGAGAATCACACAGAAGAACCAGCGTGACCTACCGAAAACACACAGCGCTGCCCCGCGTCACCTCCGTGAGATGGCTCAATGGCCGACGAAGCCCTCGGGGTCAGTGAGCTGCAGGAAGCGCGGTAGGCTGCCTCGTGCACAGCGGGGGCGGCCGCCTGCACTTTGAACACCACCAGGAACGGAGCCTCAGCCCAGGCCCGTCCTCCCGGCTGCGCAGGTGCAGTCGCCCGCCAGGCACCCCCCGCAGCCCTTTCCTTTCTGTACCACGGCCTGGGTGAGCACACAGTGTTTTCTAGGAGCCGAGGACCCACGTGCCTCCCCTCAGCCTCCTGCTCCCTTCTCAGCCTGGCAGCTGGTGGGCCACCCAGACTGCCTCTGCGGGGCCCCTCGCTCTGGGGAGGCACAGGGGCTCGCTAGCTCCTCCGCCGTCTCTGTCGGGATTCTCCACTTGTTTGCATGAGCCTCACTTTGCTAAGTCAGAGGTGCCATGATAGGACCGAGCGGGGGAGAGGTAAAGCGCCTTCCCACCGTGCCAAGGAGCAGGACCTGGGCTTGCCCGGCATGTGCCTGGGGACAGCAGGGCAGCGGTACAGACCACGGCGCGCAGACACCAGCAGTGCGGGGCCCACGAAGTGGGAAGCAAAGGGGCGGACTCCACCCAGGTCCTAACTCACTGCCTAAGAGAACTTCAGGCTCTGTGCAAAAGGGAGTTCAGGGTTCTCCCCCAGGTTAAGCGGGTAACAGTTGAGAGTCGGGGAGAGAGAGAGAGAGAGAGAGAGAGACAGACAGACAGACAGACAGACAGACACAGACAGACAGACAGACACAGACAGACAGACAGACAGACACAGAGTGCGCTCTGTGGAGAGACTCTCCTCAACTGTTAGCTGAATTCACCCTGACGATTACTGTTGCCGGACAGAACCACTGGACAGAACCACCAGACAGCACTAGCGGGAGCCGTGTCGAGAGCTCACACAGGGACGGGAATCCAGCAGCTTCTTGTTCACGAGACACGGAGTACGTGACTTAGGAAAGCTCTGCCCCAGATTCCGACCGCGCAGTCTGAATGCTGACCTTCTCCCATGGGCCCACATAGTGAACGCTTGTGCCACCCCTGGGTGGCGCTCCTGGGAGGTGACGGAGGCACTGGGTGGGGGGCAGGCCTCAGGGGTGTGTCCCCCAAGGGGACTGCGAGACCCAGCCCCTCCTCTTTCTTTCCTGCCAGTGGACTCCATCACTGTCACTTGCACCCACTCTAAGGGCCGAAGCAATTTCTGTCACCTGATCTTGGATGAGAACCTTCAGAGTTGGGGAAGTCAACCACCCGTTTCTCTTCTAAGCTAACTACACTGCGTGTTTTGCTACAGGGGTGGAGAGCTAATAGATCGTCCTGGACTAAATGCCGCTCCGGTCTGGTAGGCCTGAAGGATGGGGCCCCGAGCCCTCAGTCTGCTCCCGATCAACCCACCTGCATGGAGCCAAGGTCGAGCGCACGGGTAGGCATGCGGAGACGGCCGCGCGCTCACAGGCGACACTGCCGGTGCCGACGCCCCAGGACACGCGCAGCCTGCCGAGAAGCTGGGGCCCACCCGTAACGAGGGAAAAATCAGACGACCATAGGAGAGAAGCAGTAAAGAAGAACACTGCAAAGGTTTTCTAACTGCCTTTCCAACTTCAAGAAAATAGGCAAGGAGCAGAGGTAGGACACAAAGATACGTGAGCACTCCCTGGATGGGACTGCGGTCTGAAATGAAAAGCACTGAATGGGGCGCAGGGAATTTCAGAAGGGGAAAACAACTTGAAGACATAATAAGAGAAAGACTGCAAAATGGAGCGAAGTCTAGGAATAAGCGAAATCAAGAATTATTAAAGAATAGCCAAGACCTGATCTGAGGGGGCAATTCCTGTAACTAGAACCCCGAAGAAGGTGGTAGAGGGGAAGAAAGGTTAGTGAAAAAATGGGCACAGTTTTATAAACTTGAGGGAAACTATAAATTCAAAGGTCCAAGAAACAACGAACTTCAAACAGATGAGCAAGAAAGACCAAGGTAATTCACAATCAACATTCCGAGGCGCACAGGGGAAATCCTCACAGCAGCCAGCAGAGGGCGACACTTTACCCGCAGGCGCAGAGAGAGAAGGACGGCGGACTCCGCCGTCGGAAACGGCGCAAAGCAGACTGGACAGCCACGAGTTCTAAATATTGTAAGAAGGCAAAACCCTTCAACATGGCATTCTAGGCGCAGGAAAATCCCAAAATTTGTTTTTTTTTAAATTTCTTATAACTTAAAAAAAAACCCTAATTTTACATGCTTATATCTGGTTATCTAAAAACTAATCTGAAGACAACATTATGCAACATACCAACTATGGTTGAATTAAAAAAAAAACAAAAAAACCCCTATAATAGCAATAGACTTTTTCAGACACACAGCTAAGCAGATGGCACTGGCGGGAGCAGCTCCAGCCCGGAGGAAAGGGCACCACGAGGGAAGCCCCTGCCCTCTTCCCTCAGAGAGACGTGGGAGGCAAGCCTGCTGTCCACGGACTTGACATGGTAAATGGAAAGCCGTTCCCCTCCACTCCTGCTTGTCCACATCGCAGTGACTTGTTTCCTGCGCTGGGTCCGCTAGGCTCTGGGTCTCGAGTCCTCCGTGCAGGCCTGCAGCGCGGCGTGGCCTCCTGCCCGGTGCCTAGCACAGGCCAGCTCTCGGCCCATCCACCTCCGGGGGTGGGCAGCACACGTGGACTGGCCACGCAGCGTCCGCCTGGCGTGCCAGGGTTGGGTTTCGCACCTTAGCCACCTGGAAGTAGCTCTAGCTCATGCTCACACAGCAGATCTGTCATCTGGGACGCCGCTTCTCCGTTTCTGATTTAGAGGCACGTTTTGGCTCTCTGAACCCTCCGATCCCTGCCAGTCACGGAAGGAAATGTCGCTGCCCATATGACTGCGGACAGCGCCAGGCGCGCTCCTTACAGCAGCTGTGCACATCTTGGGGTGTTTTCTTTTAAACAACAGAAGGGGGTGACAGACTCAGCTTGGGGGGGTGGGACTCTGCGACCCACCGCGGGCTCCTCCTGGTCACGCGTGGACCCTCCCGTGCCCCTGGGCCTCAGGCCTCCCTGAGGAGCATCTCCGGCCCTCGGTCCTCGAGGCCCACACCCCGTGGGCTGTCTGCGTCTCATCTTCACTTCCTCTGCCACACACAGTGCAGTCCGCGACACCTGTCCTAGGGCCAGCTGCTCCTGGCCAGTGCCCCACTTGTCCTGCTAACCAGCAGGTGGGGCACACACTCCTCCTTTTCCTGCTTCTCACCCTGTAGGACCTGGCCTGTGTCCCCAGGGCCAATCATGAAACCACCTGACATAAGTGGCTGCGGCTTCTACTTCCCCTGGCACAGCCCCTGTCGGTGTTCCGGGCTCACATCCTGCCCCACCCTGCCCCGGGCCCTCGTGCAGGAGCCAGCCCCTGCAACACTCCTCCTGGACCCACAGGGCAGCCAGAGGCCCACGCATGCAGGCGAAGCAGGCATTTCCCTCTCCTTCTGCCTCGACTGCACGTCCAGAAGTGCCCGGATGTCCTCTCTGGCGCCTGTACACAGCCTCAGCTCCTAGGCCCCTCCTCCCAGCAGAGAGGAGATGCGCCTGCCTGCTCCTGTCTCCTCTAGCCAAGCTCCATCTCCCTGCACATCTCAAGTCTTCTCACACCCAACTCTAGACCTGCTTTAACTCCTGCTGTAGGGCAGCAGATGTGGCCCTGTTTTCCTCGCTGGACTTGGAGCAGGTCCTGATCACGTAGCAGCCAATGCTCTGTCCCCAACTGCATCCTGGGGATTGTTGAGCAAAGCTTCCAACACAATATTCTGAAAGGCATTGGCCGGTGTCACCTGCCTAGGGCCGGGCTGGCCGCTCTCCAGCTGCTCTGAGGGCTTGAGGTGTAGCACTGGCAGGTCCAAGCCAGGCAGGTGGAGGGTGGCGTTCACAGGCAGTGCCACGCTCCTCGAATGAGCTGCTGCGCTTGTCCAGGCCTCAGTTTCCCAGCAGAGAAGGCAGTGGCCAGGGGATCTCCCTCAGAGCAGTGCCGTAAAGGCTCAGGCTCTAAGTGTGGATATAAGTAAATGTGTGTGTGTGTGTGTGTGTGTGTGTTGTGAAAATTAGAAGAAAGACACACCTGTGTTCTCGGGTCACACACGTGCGGACACGTGTCCACATCAGCCGGGCAGGCCAGCGTGGTGCAGGCTTGGACTGCAGTCTCCCTGCAGCCAGCGCTTGGACCTCCCCACTTCCCTGCTGCTTATTTCAGGGACTTTTCAGGATTAAGATTAACAAAATGCTTATGGAATAATTCAAAGACAGTGTCGGACTCTGAATCAGTGTAAAATCAAAGGTAGACCTTCTGACTTTAACGCTGACGAATATTCCACCAAGGAGGAACCATCGCGTGCCTTGCTTTCCCAGGGCTACCCACGCGTGCCAAATGCTCCTGGAGATGACTGGTACTGTTGTCCACCCAGCAGCACTGTCTGCGGGGCAGCAGGCAGCTCCCTCGGGAGGTAGGTGGCCTAGAAGCCATTCCTGGGGCTGTTTCTGGAACTTTGGGGACCTCTCAGGCCCATGCAAAGCTGTAGCGCCCAAGGAAGACTGCATGCAAGATCAGTGTGCCAACATGCTGCACGACTGTCTCACTCGTGGCGTTCATTGTGGGCTACCGGCCAATAGCAGCTGCAGCAGCGAGTTTAGACTACCGTGAAAGCCGCAGGGAGATCTGCCCGGCCGCGTGCAGCTCAGAGTGTGTGTGTGTGTGTGTAGCGAGCGGGCGAGTGAGTGAGAGAGAGAGAGAAAGAGAGGGAGGCAGAGAGACAAAGAGACAGACAGAGACAGGGAGGCGGCTAGACAGTTTCTCCACAGAGGGAAGCGAAGGAGGAGCCCGGCTTGGGTCCTCTGAGGGCTCCGTTTAAACATCTGCATTTCTGAACAGGTCTTTTTGGGATTAGAGCTTCCAATCAGAACTTCTAATCTGGGCCCTCGAGTGAGGCCAGAAGTTGCAGAGAGACGGGACTTGTAGATCCCGTCTCTGGGCCGAAAGTGAGTTATCCCTCCAGACACTAAGTCAGCAGCGCAGCGCGTTTGCCTTGGTGCCTCTTAAAGCCGTGCTCAGTGTAATCAGGAACAAAACAGTTTCTAGAAAGTGAGCTTCGTAGAGCCGGCATGTTATTAATTACATGGTGACTGCTAGGAGCTAAAGGCCATTGTAAGTGAAGCTGAAGAGAAAGACGGGCTGGCTCGATAATGCGCTGAGTCTTTTAGTATTTTCAGAGACACTGGACATGAGCCTGACTAGGACGCAGGCTCCCAGGAGCTTGGGGTGTACCACCAGCGCTGCAGCGTGCACCTCGGCACGACGCTCCAGAGCGCTACTCAGCGCCGAGAGCCCGCCCCACAGACGCAACAGCAGGCTGCACCGCACTCACTGCCAGCATCCGCCACAGCAGGAGCTGTTCTAATAGAACATATAAAAGTGCCCTTGGCAGCAGCAAAAAAGGAGAAAGGGAAAGAGGAAAAAAGAGGATATTTCAAGAAAAGAGAGCTTGGAAACAATCATAATTACATGTTAAACAGATGGTCTGATTGCTAAGCTCAAGTCACGCAGGGCCTGATGACAGCAAAGCACCTATCCCTGCTCTCCCAGGGTAAGAGGAGCCCTCCCAAGAATAACAAAAGATCTCAGCCTCTCCCCACCTGCGTGAAGCTATGGCACTGGCCACCCTGAGGTGCTGCGTTGCTTTCGCATCAAGGACAGCCAGGAACGACCTACTGTCCCAGCACCCAGGAGCACCTCCCAAGCGGAGGTTCCCAGCCCTCCAGGAAGCCAAGGGAGGGGGAGACGCAACCCTGGTGCCCTCCGCTGAACAGCTGGGCTTCTCACGGCAAACCCGAGCCACCCGGCACGGCGTGGTGCTTTCTACAGCAGATCCAGGGAGAAGCACTATAAAGCATGGCCAGGAGCACGGAGAAACAGGCAAGGAGAGCAAGACCCAGCACAGGGGAGAGCACCCCCGTCTGGTCCCCGAAGTCCACCCTCGCTCCTCGGACCTGAAGCAGCCAGGTGTGTGCGCTGTCGTTCTGTGCTCATCATCGGATTCGAGTTGCTGGAACAATCACATAGATGCAGTGGACATTTCCTCCCCGCTGGATGCTTAATTACAAGATCACAGAACCGAGGACTATAAGCAATCTGCTAAATGAACCGGAAGTTCAGCTCTCTGCTTATGAGTTGAGTTATGGTGCTTATTGGTGAAAATGGGAACTCCTAAAATGGGTTATTTCAGGAAATAATAACAATGAAACAGTGATCTGAAGCTCTTGGCAGGAGGGCTCGTGACCTTTCTGGCCACTGGGGCGGGGAGGGGGGCCAGGCCACGGTGCGGAGGAGGGGCTCTTACCTCTCCTGCAGTCTGCCAAGCACAGGAGTCCAACGTGGCCACTATTGGAAACCTGAGTATATAAGCTCAGAATCAATCGATACTCAAGGTGTCTCACTGCCTAGATTTCCATGGCGCCCTGCTGCCCATGCTACTGAATTTTCTGCATCAGTTACAGCTGTAGGGAAGGAACAGTGAGGCGTGTTGTTTTGATCCGATCACAAGGCCACTGTCAACAATGACTGCAGAATTACACCTCTCTTGTTGCCAAAGAATTGCCCCAACCCAGGGCTCCTTTCTCCTCTCTCCCAGGTGCCGGGCTCTTGGCTGCCCCCTCCAGTCCCAAGAATCAGGAGACTCCCTGCCCCTGTCCCCGTCCCTGAATACAGAACGACCACATTGCCCACCCCAGGTACTGCATGCCCCTTCCCTCCCCTGCAAGGGCAAAGCGTGGGGCCGGCCTCTGCCCCCACTCTGCTGGCCACAAGCTCGCCAACTCTGCATCATATTTTTTAATGAAAAGAGCAATGGATAAAGACAAGTTTTACCACACAGCCTCACTTGAGGGATGACTAGTTAGGCCTAATTTTTAGCAAAGAGGGAGTAGAAGATCCCTATTTGATCACAAAGCAGACAGGTGCAAAATCCCACTTCTTGGAAAAATAAAAGCTGACAGTATTGTTTGCTGAAAAAACTCCCCAGCAAATGCTGCAGAGCACAGAGCAGCCACGACAAAACGAAATAATCATTATTTGTGTGTGTGTGTGGAACCGGGGATTGAACTCAGGCCCTTGCGCTTGCCAGGCAAGTGCTTATTCTACTGAGCTATCTTCCCACCCTCCAAAACAAAGTAAACATGATGCTTTACAGATGCACTCAGAAAATCCTGACAGTAGAGCTGTGAAGGAAAGGCTTTCCCTGTACCCACAGGGCCTTGGCCTTGGGTGCCTGGGAGGCCACCAAGGCCCTAGAACAGACAGGGCTCCTTCTCTGGGCCTTTGGGTCAGTAAGATGTTGGGTTTGGAGTTTGGGTCCTATGGTGCCAGCTGGGGCCAGTAGTACGGGCTTTAAATCAAGCCTGCGTGACAGAATCCCTCTGCCAAGGCTCCTTGGAGTGGCCTTGTGGCTCCTTGTGCCGTGTCATACTTTCCTGTGGTGAGAGGACAATGTATCTGGTATCTGTGGGGAAGGACCCCAGAAGCCACCTTCACGCCACCCTGACTCCGTCACATACACTCACCTCTTCCCCTGAGTGTTGCATGTCCTTTTCCCGGTAACAAACTGTAACTGGGAGTGGGTCAGGTTCCAGGGACCTCTACATCTTAACTAATTGTTTTAGGATCACCTGAACTTGCAACCATAGTCAGAGTAAGGCTGACCTCATGGACAGCTCGTCTGACTCCACATGAACCATAAGCACAGCAGATGGGGACAGGCGGTGCTGGGGGAGAACATACACTGTATGCCAAGCCCCGCAAAAATAAGAGTACTGAGAACCGGGCCAGGGATTTAGCTTCGCAGTCTAAGCACCTGCCTGGCAAGCACAAGGACTGGTGTTCAATTCCCGGTACTGCATGCCATGCAGGCCCCCCACCAAAAACCAGGCATGGTGGTGCACGCCTGTAATCCTAGCACTGGGGAGGCTGAGACAGGAGGATCACTAGGAGTTGGAGCTGCATAGTGTATCCCTGTACCAAATAAGTAAAAGATTAGGGGAAAAAGAGTGCAGAGAATCAAGAGAACACGCATTCTCAGAACGGAAATGGAAGGCTGGAACCCAGCGGGTGCTTCCAAGTGCTGGCCGAGTGCGCCCAGATCTGGGCCCTGACCCCCCGAGCTCTGGCTTGATTTGGGTAAGCGGGTGGTGGTGTCGTGAATGTGGAAGAAAGAGTGACGTCACCTGAGGCAGGACAGGCCCTCTCCGGGGACAGTTTATTCCCTTGAGAGACAGATGCTACTGCCTCCGAAGTTGTTTTCAAGAATTAACTATGTATTGCAATAGTTCACTGAGGAGTCTGCAAAATAGCAAGCACACACGGAATAGCAAATGTTAAAATCGTTGCTTTAATAGAGGGAGAGAAGAAGGAAGAGGAGTTTTGAACTTGAATACACACTCCCAGCAGCTATTAAGAAACGGCAGCTGGACTAATGAACCATCACGGGGACCACACACACTAGGAACAGGCCAGTCCTTAGTACATCAGTAATCACGAGGAGGGTGCCACAATGCCTTGCTTGGGACGCAGAGTCTTCCACTGTGGGGTCATTCTGAAGTCCTTGTGTTGTCGCAGGAGACACTTGTCATTTGCTGTCTCACTACAGGAGCATCTTGCCCCGGTCCCTTCTTAGCCATATTGAAAGAACATGATCTAACAGGACTGTAGAAAAGTCAGCTATCTCGCTAAAGATAATCCAGCTACAGTCACATATCGGCCAACATCTGGAAAGAAGCTTAAAATCATTTGCATCAACCAGCCTGATATTTGGGCAGACAAGAACAGGGGCTTTGCCCGGCTCTTTGTAAATATCCGCTAAGCCCCGTGGTTCAGCGGGGGCTGAGGCACAGAGGCAGCCGTGGGCGGGGATAAGTGGACAGCCGCGAGTCCTTCTGTGGCTAGGACGCATTCCGCGCGGCCCATATGTGAGCCGGATGCTGATGCGTTCTTGAGATTAGAAACCATCCCTAGGGGAGATTTGGGTCCCAGGCCTCCTGTTCCCAACAAGATGCTTTCCCAGCTCTCTACGATGTCATCTGGAAACTGGCCTGCGGAAAACACTAGAAAGCTAAAATATGCCCAAGAAAAACTCCTACTCTCTACCCTACAAAGTGGCAGTCCAGACTCGAGAAGCTGCTACTTCAGCTTATGGTCTCCACCAGTCCTCCAGGGTCAAAATTGAAAGCCACACTTGCAAGCTGCACGCTTGCTCACAAACAGAAGTCAAGTGCAAAGTTTGCAAGGACGGACAAAAGCAAAAACCAGGGGGCGAACATTCAGAATTCGGGGCAGCCTTTTGCCTCCATCGCTGACAAGCGCCAGTGGAGACGCAGTTCCTCACTCAGATGCGCCAGCCGTCTGTGCAGAAGGGTGCACACACGGTCTACGGGTGGTGCCACCCACCGCCGTCAGGCGGAGCCCCACAGGGCCAAGGATGAGGTGTTTTACGATAATTAAAAGGACAGCCTCATCATGGCGAGGAGGTGCACTTTGCTGGGGAACACCTCGTGGGCTTGGTGCGTGCGGAAACGCAGGAAGCGGTGAAGCCCTTTCTCCCCCACACACCTCTCCCGTGCTTCTCCTCCGCCCTGGAAAGTCGGTCTGCACTCTAATGCACAATCCCGGCAGCAGCCCCGTTCTTCCTGGACGCTGTGCCGAAGAGCGCGGAGCAGCAGATTTGCTACTTTTACATAATCACAGCATCTCCGGCAAATTCACAAACGGACTTCCTCATTCCCAGAGGGACAAGAGTACACAAGGTGCCGTTCCTTCCAGGGTCCCGGGCTTCTGGGATGTCCAGACTCCCCTTTGGGTCCATGCACGCACGGCACGCACGGCTCGCACGCAGCATGCTTTGGCAGGCCTTGGGTGCTCCGCGAGCCTGCGCAGGAAGAAGCCAGATCCAACATTTTCAGACTTTTTTTTTTTTAATTAAACAGGGAGAATGTAAAATGGATGCCCTGGATAAAAGAGCCATTCTTTTTGCTGAGTGAGCTCTGGGGTTTGTAGCCGGCTTCTTTGTTCTCTGTGAAAATTAGTTTGGTAACAGCTCGGAGGCCACCGAGCCTGCTGGCGCCGGCGTCCGCGCTCACTCAGGAGGGAACTCGGGCTCTGCTCGCCTGAAGGCTGACCGAGGCGTTCCTCGCCTCGAAGGCAGCGGGCGCAGCCACGAGGTAGAGGGGCATTAATAAGGCCGAGCCCCGGCCTCGAGGTCCAGCTGGCTGCCCTGCCCCAAGTCCCAGGCCGGGAGGGCCTCGGTGACCCCTGCTGCCCAAAGCCATCAGCATTCCCTCAAACGGGCCACGACTTGGGACACAAGGCTGTGTGCAGAGGAAAAGGACGCCCTGGGCCAGCCTGGCTGTATCCCGGGGTGACCGCGGGTGAGGACATTCTGCTCCTGGGCCAGGTCACGCCCGGCGATTCTCCGCTGAGTTAGAGAGCTGCGTCACTGTCATCTCTCCCCGCCTGGAAGTAGCTGAGCGAGTACCCCACGCACTGCTTCTCTCTGCCTGGATTCTGATGCAGGTTAGTGGGGTTAGACCCTAATAGTTACATAAGAAAGCAAGCCGCGGGGAATCTCCATGAAAGTGCCATGTCCACATGCCCACGCAGAGCGTCCCTCACGTCCGCCTGGAGCCCAGCTCAGACGGTCTCCTATCTGATACCAGTCAGGGCCCAGCGCTCCAAGTTTCCTGGAAAGTGATGGATTTCGAACCAAAGTTTTCTCTACAGTTTCTGAGACCCTGTCTCAAAGAAAAAAAAAATCGTTTGCATGGGACTTTCAGGCTGTCTTTGCTAACACTATAGAAACAAAGAAAAGCCCCAGCCCTGGACTCCTCCCTCCATCTCCAGATGCCTGACTGGTAACTCAGAGCAGAATCGAGCCTGGCCATCACTCTGTGCATTTTCTTTACCTTAAAAGCCTGAGTTGGCTCCCGGCTCAGCTCTGTGTCCAGGCAGGCAATCATCTGGAGAGGGTCTGGCTGGGAGCTGCCTGCCCAGGGCGATCAGCCCTAATGTACACAACCTATCCCACCCTGCTCAAGACTGAGGACACCAAGACAAGAGCAATTCAGGGGAACTCGGCCACCAGCGAGGGTCGGGTCTCCACTCACTGCCCTAAGGGTGCTGGGGAGCCCAGGGCGCACGTGCTGCAGCTGGTATCCATGAAGTTCTACAAGGTGCACCATGACTGCACCTTAAACTCGGAGCTGAGCTAATGATCGGCCAGACCCAGGGCACCCTGGTGATGCGTAATAGCGGGTCTTGCTCTTGGCGACCGGGCAAGCCTGGTGGTCGTCAGAGCTCCCCACCAAGGGCCCTCCCTCTCCCCCACTCTGCCTACATGATCAGCCCAACCCTCTCTTGGAGGAACCTGGAAATGAGTGAAGAACCTGCTGGGGCAGGTTCAAGCCGCACCTCCTCTTGGGCCTTGCTTGGCAATAGTTCTGTGGGAAGGAAACCCCTAAAGTCCCTACTCCTAAACTACCCTGAGCATAAGCTCTGGCCTGGGTGGCACTGGGGTGGGAGTGCTTCCTCGGGCCTCAGCTGTGGTGCAGTCACGGGTCACAGTTAATCCCCACCTCCATGACTCCAGATAGCCTGCCTCTTTATGGTCAGCCAGGCTTCTTCCAGTCCCTGTCCCCCGCTCTCCCACATCTCCTGGCTTTCTCAACACCCTCCCACGGTGCTCAGGGTCCTGGGGAATCCTCCGGGCTGGCCTCGCTGGGCTGTGCTGCTCCTAGTCCTTATGGGACTCCAGGGGGCCCCTTCTGCCCTTGTCCTCACTCCTGCTGACAGGGATGCACAGGGAGGCTGCCATGGCGGCTGCTCCCAGAAGACAGAGGATTCCGTGTGCAGAGGCCGGCCAGGGCCCCGGGTGCAGGGCACACACGCACGGCTTTCTCTGGGCTGAACTTGGGCTTGTGGGGCTTAGAGTTCATCTCCCTGGAAGAGGACCTGTGGCTGCTGTGTGGGCGCCTCCTGCCCGCCCGAGAGAACTCTGTTTCTCCTACTGTTGTCCCTTGGAACCTCCCGCAGGGCCTGGGTGCCCCACCTGGGGACGCTGAGTGCCCTTCTCCCTCCTGCCCCACGCACACTCCATGCCTACTCTGGAACTTCGCAGCACAGCGCAAGTCTTTGTAGCAGAAGATATCTGCTCCTACCTGGGTCTGAGAACGAGTCAGCCAGAGGCAGGGAGGGACGAAGGATGGGACTGAGAAAGGATGGAACCCCTGTCCCCAGGGTCAGAGGGTGACGTAGGAGGTCGGGCAGGGGCAGGAGAAACAGACAGAACACTGGGGCCTGCGAGGGGTGTGGCGCAGGCTCACGGGAGAGTCTGCCTCAGGCTGCATGTTAGAGGGATCTGTGAGCTTCAGGCCATGTGAGCAGAAAGAGACAGAAGGGAAACACATTTCAGTCAGATGGTGGACCGTGTGCCTGTACGCAGCCCCGCCTTTCAAGATCCTCCACCGCTGCGCCCGGGCGCTTTCCCCAGGGAGAAGGAAGGCAGTTCTCGAGCCTAGGGAATGATCATGGAGAGACGAAACACGGGCAGGAAGTTCTAATCCACAGCGAGATTTCAGGCAGACTGCAAGAGGAAGGGTACAAAGTCCCTTCTTAGCGAGCCTTTCATCTTCCAGCTCTGCAGCACCACAGGACTCCCAGCCCTGGGTTAATTTCGGACTTATTCACGAATCCAGCTAACACCCATCCCTGACAACTCTGCTGTCAGAAAGCCTCACTGGCGCTTAGTGATTCCGAGTGTAGGTAGCGCCACGCTGGAGCCTAAGTGGGGAGCATGAAAAGTGGCAATCCCTTTGTCAACTCAATTTTTAATGGGCGCCTTAATTTTTCATGGGCCTGGCCGCTGGGTCGACGCCGACTCCACAGCCCGGGGGGCTCTGCAGCAGTGCGGCTCTGTGGAGAGCGAAGTGCTGAATAGCACCTCTGCTCACTTGCCAGCCAGGGTAAACAGAGTCTGCGCTCGTTCATTAAGATTCCCGGCAGACCACAGGCGTCTCTGGCGGGGTGATTCCAGGGGAGCACACAGGTTAAGTGAACAACTTCACAAATGCAGAAATGACACGAGGAGGTGACACGGATTCCCAAGAGCAGCCGGTTAGGAAGAAAGTAATCGAGCCCCGCCCACCACCTTCCCCCGGCTGGACCCAGGGCCGCAACCCCCTGCCCCGTCCGTCCACAGCTTCTGTGATGCCTTAGAGACATGGGCTCCTTCCCAGGCTATTGCAGTCGATATGCGCCCAGGGAACTGTGCAGTTCACGAACCCCGCCCGGCTGGCAGCAAGGAGGCCGGCCCCGGGGCCCTGGGTTCCCGAGACCGCTTCTAATTGTGGGCTGCACGCCCGCCTGTCTTCCTCGCTGGTGCCCCTGCAGCTCCAGGCTGAAGGATTTCGCTTTCTTTCACATTTGCTTCCTAGAGTGCCGATATTCCCTCTGAAATAATTTAAAATTGTAATATTGGAGGTGACAGGGTAGTGGTACATACTCACCTTTTCAGAGCTCAGGTCTAGGTAAGTGTGTCTATCAGGGCGTCAGGTTCTGTTCCTTGGTAAAGTCTCACAGTGAAGGTCCCCAGACCCCACAGTGCTGGGCTCGGAGCCCGATATTGTGGCCAGGCCATGCCAGGTGGTGCGGTGCACCCTGGCATATACGGAGGGGCCATGCAGCAGAACCTGAGCTGGAAGGGGGGTCAGGAAAGCACAGGGGTACCATTCAGAGCAGCAAGGAAACAGCTGCCGCTTCTATTGAAGCCGATGGTTTTACATCTCTGAGTTTTACGTCTGTGCACATTCATGATTGAACCCCACTGCCTCCAGCCAAGGCAACTAGCCACAATGGAAAGGTGGAGTCTCAGATGCCAGGGTCAGCTTGCGCTTGCCACGCACCTGGCTTCCTGGGTCCTGGTCCACCTGGTGCCCCCACCACTTGGCAGGTGCTCTCTGAAACATGAGACTTGGGTGTGGCCTCGTGGGTCCTGGGATCAGCCTGGGTCAGCTCCTTGAAAATGGCATCAGGAAGAGCGTGGAGACTCCGTTTTCAGCCTATGACCATCGGCGTGTCGTAGCTTCTGCCTCTGTTCTCCCATCCCAGGGTGGGGACCATGTCTGCGAGTCTTCACCTCCCCCCAACCCCGAATGTGCACACAGCCAAAATGAAGGGCAGAATCATTTTGGTCCCCAAGAGTTTGGTTTGTGAGCACCAACCACAAGAAGAGGCTTGAGGACAGAGAATACTGGCTTGTCCCCGTTGAGGGAACATGGGCATCCCCTTGTCCCTGGGAGCCGCTCCTCAGCCAGTGTCCAGGCATCCTCCCACGTCTGTCCTGCCATCTGCTGCCCATGCCGGCCACTTTCCCAGTCTCACTGGGGTTGCTCCCCTGTCCCTGGTTCTTGGGCTGAGCTGATGTGGGCATCCTCTAGGGAGCTGGACGGAGGGCAGTGCTATCGTACCAGGGGCCGCAGCCCCCATGTGATTCCACGTGCAGCACGTGAAGACCACAGCTGTGATCCTTCCTGTGGGTTCTGCAGTGAGGTCCTATGTGCATCACTCCAGCTGATCTTCTCCTGGCTAGGGCCTCGTGGTCACCCCAACACTGACCCAATCCCACGAGTATACACAAATCGTGGGCCAGAGATTCTTTCTGATGACTTCCTGTGTGACTACCACAAACCGAGACCTGCGTGCAATTCAGCGATGCCTACTGCAGGCGCTTGCTCTCCAGGATACCCTGCAGAGAACATGATGGCCAAACAAGCTGGAGAGAAGCTAAACCAGCCCACCAGGCAACCCAGGGCATGAAGAGAGAGGCTGGGACGAAGCCACAAGGGAGCTCGGGGGGGGGTGTGAGCTGCACGGGGGCACTGACCCGAAGGAGGCAGCCAGAGGGAGGTGTGAGCGAGAAGCTGCCACATACCGCAGACACCACGGGAGCACCGAGGATGGCCGCCTTGCTGGCTCCCGGATGAAAGGTGGTTGGAATCCCCAGGACGGCGTAAGGAGAGCTGGAGGAGCAGATGGGTGTCAGGTGTGGGCCAGAGGGTGCCTGAAGGATTTCGTGGGGCCAGGAGCTCACTCCACTAACCCTGGTAAAGCTACTGCCAGGGCTGCCACCACTACAATCCCATAGCAGCCACCCCCATCATCACTGTCACTGTTACCATCTTTACCATTCTGTCATGGCCCAACTATCATCTCCTACCACCATCACCACCATGATCACCAGCACCACCATCATCACCCCACGATCACCCCCAGCAGCACTGTTACTACCACCATCACCACAATGACCACCACCACCACTACGACCACCACCATCACCACCATAATCACTACCACCATCACCACCATGACCACCACCACCACCACGACCACCACCATCACCACCACGACCACCATCATCACCACCACCATCACTACCATGACCACCACCACTAGTACCACCACTACCATGTCCACCAGCATCATTACTACCACTACTACCAACCATCACTACCACCACCACCACCATCACCATCATTACTGTTACCACCGTCACCACTTGCACAGTCCTTTCTACCACCCCCACCACCAAGTTACACAAATCTGATTGTTGCCAACAGTGCCCTATTGCTGTCACTGTCACCACCACCACCATCCTCACCATCAGTGTCACTGTCACTCTCACATCACAGCCGCCACCACATTCTGGCCGCTTTGTGTGCTGCAATTCCCAAGGAGGCTCCATGTTCTGCTCATGTCCCTGGCTCGCTCTACCTGAGTGTCACCTTGCCGGTTACTTGAAGGAGGGTGAAGAAGCCCCACTGTGCTCCACACTTGCTCTGCTGAGCAGAGAAGCTGGCTGGCGGTGTTGTTCCTGCACAGGTGAGACGAGGAGCAGACCATACCAGCCGTGCAGCAGATGGCAGGGACAATTCTATCTCCGGAAGGGCCCGTGTGGTCCTGGCAACACTGAGTCTGGCTGCAGACTCCATGGAGGTCCTCATTGTCCTCACGGTCTGCTCTGCTTTGGGTGGATGCTCTAAACACAGGTTTGCTCTCTTTTAAGGAAAATTCACACGCTGAATGAACTCTAGTACAAAGCACCTCTTACCACTCAGTAATTTTCTGACAAATTAAAACATCGGTTCCTCTTTGTGCAGCAAGCTTCCATTCACGACCCCATTGTGCACTGAGGCTTCTCATCCTCTCGGTGTTAACTTGCTCGCCCCAGCAGAAGGCTTCCTATTATTCCCAGGAGCAGTGACTACATTTATAGAACACTGCGTCTTCAGCTAAGTCTACAGAATCACAGCACTGGCGCCACCGATGCGCAGGACACACTTGCTGCTCCAAGACAAGGGAAAAAACAGCCTCACGGAGTGCTCTCTGGGGTTTTGTCGCCCAAGGCTCTGCATTTTGTTCATGGCCATCTTCAGTAGTTCAAGTGTCATTTTATTTACATCACAGTGGCTTTTAGAAAATAATATAGCTCATCACCTTGAGGAGGATTTCTCAACCCCCGCATTCTGGCAATAGCAGTGGCAGGGGCTGGTGGTCATTCTGTGATGTAGGGGCCGCGCTGTGCATCGAATGATACTGAGCAGTAGCCCCAGTTAATAGCCAATAGATGCCAGTAGCACTGTCCCCCAAATGGTGACAACTGTTTCTAGGGCTTGCCAAATGTCTACACAGGGGGCAAAAATCAAGCCTGGTTGGATAATGGTAACCTACAGTAAAACTTCCAATTCTTTTTTTTTTTTTTCGTGAACTGGGGATTGAACTCAGTACCTTGCACTTGCCAGGCAAGCACTTATTCTACTGAGCTATCTCTCCAGCCCCAAAACTTCCAATTGTTAAACAACTCAATGTTCTTATAACAGCCAAGCTATGATGTGACCTACCATGTTTCTAGTACATTTTGCTTAGGAGTAGAGAGAGACCCATGCATACCAAGGTAGAGATGGTGAACTCAGCGCATCGGCTGGGCAGCAGGTTCCAGAGAGTTTTGTTGGAATAGTGAAATTTAAAAGTCATCCAGCTATCCTTCTTCCCACCCATCTGTTCAACTATCTACCAATCACTTATCCATCCATCCATCCAATCACTTATCCATCCATTTGTTCATCTGTCCATTTATCCATCCAATCATTTATCCAACCCCCCCCCCCCCCCCCCCCCCCCCCCCCCCCCCCCCCCCCCCCCCCCCCCCCCCCC
>NDGN011410088.1:0-14399 GCA_002564285.1 Tympanoctomys barrerae
AGAAGGGGTGGAAGGTGGAAGCCAGCGCCATCTTAGGGTGCGGCAGCACGCAGCTCTCCACATGATGTATTTATTTCTTTACTTTAGTTGCTATCATTTCAGAAATTTCAGGTGTGTGACTTCCAAATTCTTGTATGTCATTGTTTCCTGGATTTGTTCTGGGTGAGTTGGAGGTCTGAGATTACCTTTACTTTGTTTTGACAGTTTTAAGCTCCAGTATTACCTGGACTCAGCATGATGGTACACGGGCCAGATGGGTGTCAGCAAAGCTTCTGCAATAGTTTAGGGATAGGCTAAACTCACCCAGTTTTCTCTGTATGGGGTTCAGTGTGTCTTTTGCCACAGTGACTGGGATTGGCGGTGGGGGAGCCTGGGGGTGGGGCAAAACTCTGCAAGCCTCTCCCAGTGTTGTGGGAGAGCTTATATTAGCACCCCTGACTGGTGGGGTTTGGGTGGGCTTCAGCTCTTCAAAGGTGGGGAGACAGGTCTTCCCTGGGCTCTATAGCTGTCCAGTGTCAGCCTGTCTTTTGCAATGGTGGGAGAGGCTGGGCTGAGCAAAGCTCCAGTGTTGATGGCAGTAGCATAGCAGGACTCCCTAGGTCTGTGTAGCTGTCCAGGGTCAGTCTGTCTTCTGTGGTAGTGAGAGAAGTGGGCCACAACTCAGCGAAGTTCCCACGGCTGTGGGGGAGGGGCAGGGCAGGACTCACGAGGTCCCTGTGGATGTCTAGGATTGGCCTGCCTTCTGCAATGATGGGAGAAATGGGTCTAAGTTCAGCAGAGCTCTGGCTGTGATGGTCAGGACAGTGCACTGCTCACTCGATCATTGTAGCTGTCCAGGATTGGCCTGCCTTATGGTTCCTCCAGTTGTTACTCTTGGATCTCCACTCACTTTGTTCCTGACAATTTTTTTCCTTTGCTATTCTATGCAGTCTCTGTGTGCTATGCTTTGTGTCATTTCCCCGATGTGTGCTCTCCTGGTCAGTGTCGTATCTTAGCGGTTGAACCTGTTTTCCTATAGCTGTGTAAAAAGCATACAGAGGTCATGTTGATATCTAGATATCTGAAAATCTTTGTTGTGTTCTTACATATAATTATGCTAGTGAGAATTTGACTGAAAAATCACTTAATTTCATTATTTAATAGGCATTATTTATTCCCTTTAACTCCTAGTGTAACCATGGATAATTATGATTTTTGGTTTTTCTTTTGCAGAAAATGTTGAGGATATTTTTTTTCAGTATTTGATTTCTGATGAAGTGCCAAAATTTGGTCTCTTCCGTGTATCACAATCTTTTGAGGGCTTTTTTCATCTTAATTTAATTTAATTTAATTTAATTTATTTGAATGCAAGAACTTATTTAAGTGCAGTGGAACTTGTTGAAAGCTTAAAAGATAGGTGTAGCACAAATACTTCCCCTCAGATGGAGCACCATGTGCAGGGTGGACTCATTCTGGATGTTCTAGTCAGAGAGGGTATGCCCATCTTCCAGCTGCTTGCCAGCAACCTCTGCTGGTTACGGGGGGATGCCCTGCTTATCTTGGATCTTGGCTTTGACATTCTCAGAGGTGGCACTGGGTTCCACCTCAAGGGTGATTTGATTTTTTTTTTTTTTTTTTTTTTTAATTTGGTGGAACTGGGGGTTGAACTTAGGCCCTTGCGCTTGCCATGGAAGCACTTATTCTACTGAGCCATCTCCCTGGCCCCCAGGGTGCTTGTTTTGCCAGTGAGGGTCTTCACAAAGATCTACATTTTCAAACCAAGCATCAAAGGCAGTGGCACACAGAGAAGAAGTGAGATGCCACAGAGACCTCAGCAAACCTTTTTTCATCTTTAAATACATATGTTTTGAAACTCCTTTATTGATATTCACTCCACTTTGTGTGCTTTACATTAACGGTTGCTCTACTCCTATTACCTTTTCTTCTTAAGAATCTCTTTTCTGTCTTTTTTTTTTTTTTTTTTTTAATCTCTATTTTCTGGTTAAGGAGTTTTTCACTGGTGTCTGATAATCTTAATCCCTGCTCTCTTTCAGACTAGGAGACTTATATGAGTAGAGCTTGTTAGCTCTCAGCTTTACTGTGTAGGGAGACTTGTGGTTTGTTTTGAGGGCCTATCTTCTGGAACTTGTCAGATTGCTTAGAGATGAGTCTTCCCATTTTTTGCCTGTAGGTGAAAATCCAGTTGCCACGCATTTGATAGCAAATTGGTGAAAAGATAGTTCATATAATTTCATTTGAACCTGCCTATTTTCAGACTACCCTTACCTACAAAGGTACTTGCTCTCTGCTAGTTAGAATCCAATTTATCCTCTCACAGATTGAACATCTAAGATTTTGCAAGAGCTATGAAAGAGTAGCTTATATGTGAAAAAATTGTTTGGCAGTGAGCAGAATCTTAGAATATAACTGCATTTTCAAGACTTTTTAAACAGTCCTTCACTTTTGTTTTCAGGCATACTTAATATTAAATTTCTCAGCAGTTCAGTGTGTAGTAGGATACTATTTAGATGCCCTCATTTACCACTTAGCATTCTGGATTCACCTATGTGTCCAGCTGCTTTCTAGTTTCTAGATTTTTGTCACTCATATTTGTGTGTGTGTGTGTGTGTGTGTGTGTTTGTGAGAGTGATCTCATTTTTGTCATTTTATTGGGATTTCAAAATCTCCCAAAATTATCATAGTTTTTCTATTTTAAGTCTTATCATTTCCTCTTCTCATTGCCACATATACTAGACAGTTAATAATATTTAACTGGGTAAGTTTGGGTTTGCTCAATCACTTAAACATGCAGTTTGAATAAGGATGAGTATATTAGAGAATTTTTTTAATTAATGATGAGGATTATTTTATTAAAAAATTACTCCATAGATAGCTATGATAATTACATGCCCAATATATGTATCATCCTGTAGTACTTCCCTTTTTTTTCTTCCTCTTCGTGTTACCTATCATTGAACATAATCTTTACTAAACATCCTTGAATCATCCTTGAATTTAATATCTAAGCCAGTGGCATACAGGAACTTGCCTGGTTGGATATTATAGCTTAATTGAGGTTTTTAAGATGGATTTGTTGACATGAGATAAGTTTGGAAGAGCCACCTCTGTAAAGACTTTTTCAGTAACACATTTCCAGGCATAGAACAGTTAGGAATTATAAGTAGACTTGCATTTAGGTAATTGTGCTCTTCTATAGTTGATATAAAATATAGAGTTTTAAGATCAGCTTTAATAATGATGCAGTAAACCTGGATCATTTTGAAAATTACTGATAAATAAAAAGTTATGAATTTGCATCATATTTATAAAGCAAATAAAATTTTCTAGAATCTAAAAGAATTTATGAACCCTTTGAAATTATAATTAAAATTTATACGTATATCCATATGAATTGGTATTTCAAAAAGTTGAGCCTAAATCCAGCCAAGCATTTGGAGCTGACATACTCAGTAAATAGAAAATACAGAAGACAATTAGATATTATTTTGAGGAAGCAGACACATAAATATAAAATGTGAAACATTCTGTAGAATGATTGGTCAGGTTTAGTCAACAGTTCAGTAACAGCAGCAGTAATACAATGGTACTGTTACTGATATCTCCCAACTCCACCAACACTGTGGTGGTCATATCATGGGGAAAAGGAAGGATGTTACCAATTTAGGAAATGTATTTGCTAACAAGGCCTCAGGGCTTCTTGGATCTTGGTTCTAATAAACCCATTGCAAGAGGATACTGGAGATAAAAGAAAAAAGTATAAATTTAGACTAGATAGTAGTAGATGCCAAGAAATTATGTTAGCTGTGAAAATCTGTTGTGGTTAGGTACATGGATATCATTCTGTGTCTTGTATTTATAATTGTTACTCAAAAGTTTTTTTTAAAAGAAACAATATATGTAATTTTTGTTTTTGTATCTTTCTATATATATGAATTTTTTGTAATGAAATCGCTTTTTAACTTATATAAATAGTGACCTAAAAATATAATGTGCATTTTAAAAAAATTATTGTACTAAAAAATTTCTGTTAATCTCCCTAAAAATATTTTCCCTCACTTTGAGCACACTATGCCATCATTCTTGCAAATTTCTAAAACAATTCTGAAAGTTCTTTTGTGACTTTATGGTCGAAAATATAGTAAATGGTGGCATAAGACTGCCTGGCAAGCACAAGGTCCCAAGTTCAATCCCTGGAACTGCAAACAACTATATATATAACTATATATATATAGTTATATATATAATATATATATTTATATATTATATATAAATATAATATATATATATATATATATATATATATATATATTAAATGCTGCTGTGAGTGCCATCCAGTACAAAGGCAGACTAATAAAAATTTTCTTCTATGTTTTTTATCCAGAAGAAAAAATGAGAAATGTGAAGGCAGGCCTATTGTTTAACAATTCATAATAACATGTCTGAATTTTGAGTAATACTGGACTTCTTATGTAGATGATAAAGTCTGAGAGTTGTCATTCTTTTCCATAATATCAATTTCATTTGCAGCCTTATCCACACAAAATTTTCAAATATTAATGGTTTATCAAATTCTTGTGAATTTCACATAGTTGTTTAAATTAACAATACCTTATAGGTAGAACTTCATAACAATTTTCTTCCAGATTAGATTTTTCTTTTAAGCCTTTTCATCTGTATTCTTTACAGTGTTATGAAGGGAAATCCTCCAAAGATGTCCTGAAAAGAGTTGCTGCAAATGCGTTAATCTCCCTTCTGGCTGTCAGCAGAAGAGCACAGAAACATGCTTTGAAAGGTGATCTCCATTACATACCCACTGTTCATGTGGCATGTTGGTCATTCATGTATCTTGCTACTTGTTCATTTTAATTTTCTTTGGACTCAAACTACAGTTTGATACAGTTTAATTTCAATGTCACTGAACAAACATGCTTTTTTTAAATGGAAAAACAGTAAACATTTATTACTTTTAAAATAAATTGTTCTGTAGGTTATTTTGTATTTAATGTTGATTGCCATTCAAGTAACAGGCCCAACCCTGCTTAGCTTCTGAGATAGATAAGATAGTATGGCCATAGAGTGTGTAATGATTCTTACTCAATATATCAAAATATTAGAGAAACTAAAGAAGTAATACATTACTCAGTTTCATAATAAAATATTGTATATCCACAAGCACATTCTGCATACCTACCCCCCAAAAGACTCCTATCTTTGATGGCAAAGATGATTTAGCATTAGATAATCCTAAGTGTATATATAAATATCCCCTTTGAAGCATTATATATTTTCATCTGAACATCAGAGAGTTGAACAAGAATAACTACAACATAAAGTCTATAATTTCAATTGCGATTTACCATTAAAGTTATATAAATCTCAAAGTGCAAACTATATAATATTGAAGAAGTGTCTTACTAAAAACTCAAAACAGCCAGACTTCAGCATTTTTAATTCTCTTACATTTTCCTCCTCTAATTTGTTCATCTCACAGAAAATGCTAAAAATGAATTGGGCCACATATATAAACGTTGTGGAGCCAGAAAAATAGGTGGTTGTTCACTTATGGAAGTGGAGTATCTTTTTGACTTTAGAGATTTTGTCTTTTAGCTGACCTCATAGACAGCTGCATGGAACAGATGAAATACATCAATGCACAATTGAACCTCGATTCTCTAAGGCCTGGGAAAGCAGCGCTAAAAAAGAAGGTAACTTGAAATTCTTTATTTCTGAAAGAAAGGAATGAATGGATGCAGTGACCATCTCTTCAGTGCTCTGGGGCCTATTGAAATGATGGTCTGCTGTAGAAGAAAGGCGGTCAGATAAATTATGGAGATTTCTGTGTCACCAGGTTGCTGGATACTTTTTTCTTAACTGTTACTTGGAAGCCTTTAAATGGGATTTATACATTATGTGGGGTTTTTTGTTGTTGTTACTTTAAGCATTTGAAGAATTACATGCATGTGATGCTATACAATATCAGTAAATTTCTTATCCTACCAAAATATTCTCATAACACAAATGGAAGTTTTCTAGGAAATGAGATCCATAACTACTATAATTTACATATTATGTACTATTCAAACACTTCATACTATCTCTTATACACTGATGACATCATAGTCCCATACATGGCAGGTGATGAAGCCAGACTTTTGCCCCTATGTCTTGGAGTGGCAGAACTGGTATTCTTAATCTGCTTATCTCCTTCTGTGACTTGAATGTCTCTTCTAGTATGTAATCTACACCACTCATGTTTAAACTGTATGTTATTGTAAACACAAAATAACAGTTATTATATAATGGCTATGGTGAATGATTATAATAAATAAGATTTGCCCCACAGACTTATTCAGAAAACAAATGTGTATGTGAATATGCAAACATCCTTGTGTGTATGTTTGTGTGTTTGTGTGTATATAAAGCCACTAAAGTAAACATTAATACCCAGTACAAAAACAAGAGAAAACTAATAATTTAATTACTGTAAAGGATTGACTGCTATTTGTCAGTTTCTTTTCTTGCCTCTTTTCATCTTTCCTCTCTAGCCAAAAGCACTACTTCATCATTGAGAAAGTCAGCCAACACCTGATGTGATTGAAAACCAGCCAGTGCATGCCTCACTTTATTGAGATGAAACAGAAGCTATTATATATCCTGGCTCCTCCATGCTTGATTGAACAGAAATAGCTTTTTTGTAGTGGATGCACTTCTTGAGATATGGTCATCTTTCAGAGATTGTTAGCTTGTCAGTCCACTTAAACTTGTGGTGGTCTGCACTGCTGCATTGCATAGTGACACAAAGGGAAGGGAATTACTATATTAGAAAAAGTGGGGTAAGAGACTGTGTTCACATTTTTCAACATCTTTTTGTTTAAACAGGAGGATGGTTTTACTAAAGAGTTAAGCATCATTATGCAGCTCCTAAGAAACTGTCTTTATCAAAATGAAGAATGTAAAGTAAGTAGAGAGCCTTCTCACAATTTTGGTAGTAGTGTTAAACAGTTTATGTTTTAAAAATTCTACTTTAATTTGTAATTTTTGAATCTGGGTCTCATTATATATATATATATATATATATATATATATATATATATATATATATAGTATCAAGTTCATTTAGGCCTTGGACTTGATATGTAGCTTAGGTTGACCTCAAATTTGTAACTTTTCTGCATCAGCCTCCTGAGTGCTGGGATTACAGGTGAGTCCTAGGACATCCAAGTAGAAGCAGTTTAATTTTTATAAGAGAAAAAATAGAAGCTCTTTCTATTGTGATTAAGATGCATTTTTGGTTCTTAAACCCAGAGTTAATTCTCAGAAATGGATGCACCTAATTTCATTGTTATTTTCAATACTGATTACAGTTTTTGTTTGTATCAGTATTTTAACATTATCCTCAGAACTTGGACTTTATGGACCTCAACTTCATTCTGAATGTTTCAGAACAATTTGATGGGAATTAAATATTTATATATTTCTTTGAATTTCCCAATCTATGTACTTAGTGTGGACTTTTTTTCCCTTCAAAACAGAGATGTCATTTACTCAATTTCTAATTCCTTTATGCCAAATACTATTTTTGTGACTAGATTCCCTGACATTTTACTCAAGAAGTACACTGGAATACATGATGGGTAGAACAAATCTATAAAGATTTATAGGTGCTAACTTGACTACTAGTTATAAACATAGTTTTCATCTTTGAATCATATTTGGCTTCCTATTAGAGTCCAGTCTTTTATTCTGTATTTCTAAGGTTTTAAATAAGGAGTAAATCCAAAGAATATTTACTGTTGAGTATAAATATTACTTAATGAATCAGAGATTTTTAATTTCTCACCTATTCTATGTTAGAGATGTATGGTATTTTCTTGTTATTGTTGGTTCATATTGTGATCCTCCAGTCACCACTACCTCCCCACTACCATCCTACTTTAGTTTATATATTTGTATAACATTAAGAAACTTTTCATATCAGAAAAAAATAAAATAAAAAGATCATTACAACTGTAAGTGAATTGAACAATAGGTACGGTTAGCAGTGAGGGGACTATTATAGTCCAGGCAAGACATGATAAGACCTTAGGCAGGGCAGGTAGAAAGGTGAATGAAGTATGGCAGTAGGAATAAATATGTGGGACTAAGGTGAAAGAAGAGAAATACAGAATGACTTCTAGGCTTTAAGAAGGCAGAAAAGGGCCAGTGAGATAGCTCAGCAGTCTAAAGCACATGCTTAGGCAAGTGCGCAGGGACTGCAGTTCTAGCCTTGGTACCACATGCTGCAGCAGCCCCACCCTCAGGGTGGGCTGAGCCAGCCACAAAAAAAAAGAAAAAAAAAATTTTTTTAAAGCTGGGAATGGAATGCTGGAGAAAAAATTTAGAGGTGATCTAGGCAGCATGGAAATAAAAATTGAAGAAAGATCCTTTGTCTTAAGCACCTAACAATTTGACAGCTACAAAGGTGGGAATGGTCTCAGTGGAGCCATCAGTGTAGAAAATTAAGTTGAAGTGAGTCAAAGATGAAATGTGGAATGGGAAAATGATAGTAATGTGAGTATTCTCTCTATCAGTTTAGTCATTAAAGGTAGTGTTTGATTTTCTTGACAAAATACTTAAATATAAATAAACAAATAAGTGAACTGGGGACCAGTTATTAAAGACACAAGATGAAAAGAACCAATTCATAGATTAGATCCCTGAGGAGGCAGAAGGGGCTGACTGTGTTTCAAAATACATATGGATGTATCAATCTCTGACAGGAGGACAGGTGTTCCTCACTGTCAGGCAGATAAGAAAGATGGATGGGTGAAAATACAGATCTATAGAAAGCCCTCTGGACATCTTTGAGGTCCAGAAAAAGTCACATCTATAATCCCATGGAAAGGTTATTGGAATTCTACCACTTCCAGTGCAACACTTAGTGAGAACAAAGACATTATGGCATATTTGTAGTTGTGAGGAGCCAAAGGGGTCCTAAGTCCAGTCACAATAATGGCTAACCCGAACAAAGGCCTTGACCCAGGACCTAACCCAGGTCTATTAATTCGTGAAGAGGGGAGTGGCTCAGGGATAAGTGACTGTGAGAATGGTAGGTAGTACATGAGTGCTGTGAGCTGGGCTGGGTAGGAGGCCTGAAATCACCTCTGCAGTATACAGAGAAAAAGAGACACAGAGAAAGAATAATTTTATACCACAGGTTAGGGCAATGTGTAGTGTGTTTGGGGTCAGTGCTTCAATTTTGATGTGTAATCCATGCCCTGAGAAATCATAGCCTTTTTTTGTGAGGCTCATTCTCAGCCAACAGCATGGCCTTACTTGGCCTAACTCATGCATGTTAGTTGGGAGCTGTAGGTGGGGCGTCACTGACCTGAGCATTGCTTCAGAGGCTGCACATCAGCACATCAGCTAGACCCATTTGCATTGTGTAACACCAATAAGGAAAATATCCTAGCCAGCTCTGCACATATCCGTATGCAGGGAAGGGCCAAATGTTCTTTTAGAGGCGCCATCCAGGTGTCCTTCACAGCATCAGCTGTGTAAGAGAGTGGCAGAATAGATAAAGAATGTACAACTAAACATCTCTGTCTTTTCTGTGAAACAATAGGCAAAGTCATTTGCTGGGAGAAAGAGTGTCGAACATTGAGAATAATTTCTTACTCTGTGATTTGATGCCCAATATTGTTGTGCAGTGTGAATGTAGTTTATGTATATCTACACACATGGGCACATGGGTACATATGTTCCTATTTTAAGATGCATTCAACTATATTTCATCTATATATTGTCCTAGAGACAAATTAATTGAGTTTATTTAAACTTTAGTATATTGAAATTACTCAGAAGTAGTAATTTACTTCTGGTATATATAAACACACACACTAGGGGGAGGGAAGGGGTAGAGTGGGGTAGTGGACTCAATTAGCCACTTCTTGCCTGTATCAGAGCCTTTACAAGAGCTTATCTTTGTTGGAAGATAGTACTTTCCAGTGTAATTTATACATTATAGAAGTTGGGTTTTTTCTCACATTGGCATATCCTGGCCACTCCAGTGTTGAAGAGATTTTCTAAAACTAACCAGGCTTGAGGTCAGAGAAGCCACATGTAGTGTCATGGAGCCAGAGGCAAGAATATGTCTAAAATGTTCTGATTCCCCATCATACTTATCAGAACAAATAAATACATTCACCGTTTGTCTTATGTGGGTGATCATTTTGAGGAGCTTGTATTTAATTTTAAATTTTTGTATATTTAGAATCACGGTTGTCTTTTCCATTCCACACAGGAAGCAGCTCTTGCAGCTCGGCTTGTCCCTGTCTTGCATTCTCTCTGGCCCTGGCTGTTAATGGATGATTCATTGATGCAAATTGCTTTGCAGCTACTTTGTGTCTATACTGCAAATTTTCCAAATGGTAAATAAAATCTTTTTTTTTTTTTCAGTAGTAAACTAGAATAATAGTTTTATGTAATATTAAAGTGGACTGGATAAGCAAATACCTATTTTGACTGTTTCCCCTGCTTACTGAGGATATGTTAGTGAAAGCAAGGGCTCTTGTAGATAATGTAAGAGCCAACAGATATTTTGGGGATGTATTTATTAACCAAGGACCATTACTCCCTAAATCAGGGAGCTATGAAGGTGGAAAACTGAATAAGGAAAAGGAAACAGTAAAAATTATGGTGTGAAACATTAAAAGCCAGGTGAGGAGAAAAACTTTTGGGGATTCTAGAACAGGAGACTGGCATGATGAAAATTAAAGGTGTACTCGACCTTGTAATTGTTGATATCTCTGAGGCTTCTGCTTTAGTTATTCACTTGACATTGTTGAGAGCCTACTGTGCACCATGCATTGTGAGCTCCAGTGAGAGTGATGGAAATTAGAGGGCAGATCATACAAAGAGCAGAATAAGGAGTTTGGACTTTTATTTGAATGTGAGAGTGTTTGCCGTCAAAGAGCTTAAGCTGGAGGAGTAGCAAGATCCAATTTGTGTTTGTGAAGCACCACTTTGAGTGGTTTATGAAGAAGCAGAGAGACCAGTCTGGAGACAAATTGAGGTGGCTGGTGCTCAAATGGTAGCTGGAGAGATGTAGAGAAATGGACAGATTTGGTAAAAGGCCCCCAAATAGTCAAGAGAATATACTGATGAGGGGTAAGAAGGAAGAAAAGGAAACCCGGATGAGCCTCCTTTGTAGAAATCAACTTGAGTGCAACCTTTACACTTAAATGGGGAAGATCTGGAAGAAGCAGGTTTTACTTGGGGAAAAGGAAAAAGTAAATTTCTGTTTAGTCATGTTATGAGGTGTCTGTGTTCATCCAAAAGAGATATTGGATTGGATTGATTCAGTGGAGAAGCAAAATTGAAGATAAAAAATGTAGAGTTTTACTACTTCCCTATTTTTGCATAACAAATCACCATAAAGCTTAATACCTATGAACAACAGTCATGTAATTTTCTCATAGTTTCTCTTAAGTCAGGAATCTTGGAATGGTTTATGTTGGTGATTCTAGAACAGTCCTTAGCAGGCTGCAATTGAAGTGTCACTGGCATCAGCTCCCTGAATCTGACTGTGGAGGAAAACCTAGTGCAGCTGAAGCCAGCCTGCTCGGTTCCACCCACATAAACCTCTGTATCAGCAGGTGGCTAGGTGGAGGAGCCTAGGGCATAAGCAGAGTGTGTTATAACCCAGTAACCCAGTAAGTGACCTCTTATGCTGGTAACATAGTCTTTTCTATTGGTAACATAGTTGAACTCTGAAACAGGGCCTCAGGAAGCACTGTTTTATAGACTGTATTTAAAGCCACAGGGTTGTTTTTAGTTGCGCCAGGAAAATGATTAACTAGAAGAGTGCAGTATCTGTGCTTGGGCATACCATCATTTGGAATTGATCAAAAGATAAGAAACAAACAACAAATAGGGAAGGAGCAGCCCATGAGGTAGGAGGGTAGCCAGATGCCTTCTAGAGAAGATTTTATTGGTTGTGTCAAATGCTATGTAAAATTCAAACAAAACAAGGATGAAAACAATGACTCTGATTTATTAAAGGTAATGTTCTTGTTTTGAAGAGAAATTTTAATACAGTACTGGGGTGAGGATCCTGTGGGCTGAGGAAATGAAGTAAAGACATAGAAGAGACACTTTTTCTAATGTATTCTCCTATTAAGGAGACAGGGAAATGGAGCAAGAGGTAGATGTAGAATCAAATGAATTTTCATTTATTTTGGATAGTTTCAAGGCATGTGTTTTGGAAAGAAAAGTCAGGAAAAAATACAAAGTGAAAAAGAGCTGGAGCATGTGCTAAGAAAGAAAAAAAAAGGCAGGACTAAGAGCAGCGACATAGATTTGAAACAGGGATGTTGGGAGATTTGATGGAAAAGACAGGAAATTTTCTTCTGAAACTCTGCTTTCTTCATTATTTGTGAGAGGGAGCAAAGCTAAGGAGTAAATGGTTCTGAGAGAAGAGAAAGTGTGGAAAACAGCTGTTTTAGAAAAGGGAAAGCAAACTCTCCAGGGAAGTGAGATAAGATTTTTGGTCTGATTACGTGCCCATGTACAATTTATAGTCAGAAGTGGGAAGTTTGACTGGGTCAGCAAATATGTGTACCTTTTTTGAGCAACATTCAGGAAATCAACTGGAAAACACTTGACCCTGGAAAGCCAGGAGATGCTACTGTTGGTTCTTGCTACATGTAAGCTCTGTGACCTTGAACAGCCCACTGGTGTTTCTGAGCTCCTTCTGTTTACCTGTCTACTATGGAAAATAGCACTTGTCCTATCCCCACTTGAGGTATATTATATTCTTCATTCATCTCTTCTATGAAATAAAAGCATTAGACCTGGTTACCTCCCATTTCTAAAACTGTTCTTCTATGCAGGCTTTTATTTAAGATGTATTCTTTAAGAACTATTTCAAATCCTATTATTTAGAAAATAAACCTAGTATTTGAAATGGTCTCTTGAGATAATTAGGTTCTCTGTGAGGACAGTAAATCTATTAGATTGAATGTGGTGGACATCAATGTTAGCCTTCAGAGCTAATTTGTAGTTCACATGTTAATAGCCTGGTCATTTTGATAGACAGATATGCTTTACCACTTAGTGGTTTTTAAAAACTAAGAGTGGAACTGAGAAGACATTGTGATAGGCTGTTGTTTTTGAAGGTTGCAGTTCTCTTTGTTGGTCAAGTTATGCACCACATCCCGTTCAAGCTGTGTACAGAGGAGTCCCCAGCAACTCTCTGATGCTATGTATCCTGAAGCTGGCCTCTCAGATGCCTCTGGAGAACACTGCTCTACAGCAGATGGTTTTTATGTTCCTTTCAAACCTGGCCTTGTCTCATGACTGTAAGGGAGTAATTCAAAAGGTAAGTACTTAAACTTTCCAACATAACATAAAAGAGATACTTAGTAAAGCAAATCTTCCAATCAAAAGTTTAGAATTTAATTTCTCAGGTAAGCTTGTTATGATCTCAATCTATTTTATTTTAAGATTGTAAACAGGTTGTTAAAATCACTCTGTCAAACTTGTTGACAGGTAATACTGAAAAAGCAACAGAAGCTAGACTATGATCATGCTATTTCCTTTTAAGTTGTATTTATTAACTTTTGTATTGTATTTTATCTCTCAAAAGTGGCAATGTTAGAAGACAGCTATTACATTTTTTTGAGATTATAAAAGTATATATTTGGTCTTTAAACAAGACAAATTAAGCAGTTACTGTTTCAGTTCAATTTACATTGACAGAATGGTTTATGAGCTTACAGTCCCTGTCCCAGTTAGACTTTAGCTTTTTTGTGACATAATAGGCAATTTTATGAGTTCCCTAGGACTCCTATTCCAAAACTTGGCTGCTTATTACTTGTTTGAATTTAGAGCACTTTAAAAGAGAAAGAATAAATTAAATAAAATTTAATGTGCATGTACAATTAATCTATATTTAGTTATATTAATAGAATTCTTAAATTGGGGGAAATCCCTTAAAATATGAGCAGGATCAGATTATGTATTTATTGGTAACAGTAATTTGAATGGTTATACTTCTTTTGCTTGAGTGCCAAGTTCAGTTACAAAAGTTGTCAGCATTCCTAAAGATTAGTTCTCTTTTTCCTCTATTGTCCCATCTCCAAAAGGTACTTTGAATATAATCACCAAGTAGATAGAAATAAATCACCAAATAGATAAAAAATAACAAATAGGAAATAGAATGATCGACCTTACCATAGGAAAATCTTCTCAGTGATGTGCTAGAGGCAACTTCTATTGACTCGTGAGTGTCACTGCTAAGTTTTTGGGAGTTCTGCAATGCAGGTGATGTTGTGTTATCTTGAAATCAACCATTGTGACTTGAGCCTTTTACAGCTCAGCATAATAATATGGCTTTACTTTTTATACCTCGCTTTTAT
>NDGN011410100.1:0-11845 GCA_002564285.1 Tympanoctomys barrerae
GGAAACAAGAAGCTATCATAGGGACCATGTCTGAAATGATGAGAGTGTTAGCAGATAGAATGAGAAAACTCTGAGAAACTGCATTCCAAAATAAGGGATAGAGTAATACATGCTTTTCTTTATTTCTTCTTTTCCCTATAGAGTGATTGTTGATTCAATAGTCTAGAAATTTGAATTATACACAGATCAGCAATTCATGAAGCTTGGTAGAGCAACTTCTAATGTGTTTGAGAATACAAAATCAGTACCACTTCATATGTCATTTTAAATGTATCAAAGTAAACTAGCATTTTTGATGCACATTTTTTTGCCACTATAAATCTGAAACCAGAAAACCAAAGTCTTTTGAATAATGAGAATACCCCGCCAGCATGCTGGCCCTAAAGCACTTTGCTGAATGCCAATGATGTCCTATCGGGCTGGCGCTTGTTCTGTGCTTCCCTTATAATACCTTCCTCAAAGCGGCTACCCTTTCCCACCAAGCCTCTACCCCACTGGGGGCATAATTTCAAGGTGCACCACCCTGCCAGATGACAATGTAGATGGTAAACCTCCTGATGTCTCCTTCCATCCCCACTTCTGGAAATCTTTCCTAAAACAGCCTTCCCTTGGTCTGCAGGGCTGAAGCTGGCTTGGAGGTGGACACCTTGGGGGAAAAGTGGAGGTGTCACTCATGAGCACGTGTGCACATAGGCCCCCAGATGCATGCACACAGCAACCCCCCATGCCCGATGATGGCAGGTCTTCACATGAAGCTTATTCTCTTCTTAAATCACTGTGGCTATGCCCACGGTACAAAAAGAATTATAAAAATATCTACCAACTTGTTTGGACCTCTAAAACTTTGGGGAGGGAAGAAAAAATAATTTATTTCTTCTAGGGTCACATGACTGCATCAATACTTAAAAGTTTGCTATCATTTGTTTTATTTGCTTTTTGCCTAAGATTACTTTTTATCACACTAGCAAGAGGCGAAATTATACACTTGCATTTATGTGGATAAAGGGTCCTAGCCTGATTTTTAGTCATATTTCAGAAAACACTATGTAAGTTATTGAATTACTGCTTTTCATGGTGGCTGTATCATGAATACAGCCCTGTTAATTCTTAAACAAGTGACCATTGTCTAAAGAAGCCCTTTATTATATAATATTAATGATGGATAATCACTGCTGTGTGGCCTAATTGTTAGGTGCTTTGACAAATAAAATATCTGTTCCACATCTGTCCCTTTTATGCTGTATCTTCCTTTATATCCCCCTCAATAATAGTAATATTTTCTAGAATTAACATTAGAGATCATCCACCCAGATAAACTGTGCCAATTAAACAGTAATATGTAGTATATTTTGCAAAAATAATTCTTACGAGGGCTGGAGAGATAGCTCAGTAGAATAAGCGCTTGCCTGGCAAGCCCAAGGACCTGAGTTCAATCCTTGGTTCTTAAAAAAAAAAAAATTCTTACAGTATACTACAGAGACATAAAACTATGGATTCTTGAAACAGATGTGTTTTATACTGAGAACATTCACTGTATTAGTATTTGAAAATACTAATTAAAATCTGTAAGCTGATACTTAGGAATGAATAATATATGTTAACTTGCTTAATAAAAAGGATAGTAAAATTGTATTAGAATGGAGGTATTTGGATATAAGTAAAAGAAAATAGAGATATAAAAACTAATAATATTGAAAACTTACTGAACATTAAAATGTTTTCGATTATAGTGGTCCCAGAGCTGGCTAATTCAGTAGCTCAATGACTTCTTCATTAAGGTAGAAACTTGTAAATGTATACGCTATCATTCTTAGCATTTAGGGTTGCCAAATTGAGTGTAGAATATTTGTGTTTGAGTTTCAGACGATGCGTAATTTTTAATTTCCTGACGTGTTATTGGTTACTCCAAATCCAAATTTAACTGAATGCCCTGCATTTTTACTGAAATCCAGGTACTGCGTATCCTTAGGCTAGCTTCTGTCATGGCCAAGATGGCTGCCACCACAGCTCACGTCAGTATCCAATATCACAATAAGGACTGTTTTGATAAGGAATAAAGTAGAACAGTAGTACTTTCATAAGTAGTGCTACTTCAAAATAGAGGTCATTGAGGTGAATCGGAGGTTTTGATGACTAAAACACAGTCCCTTCTAATTTTAGATACTTGTAAAATAAGATGCAACTGACTTTGTTTATAATTCAGGGACAGGAAGTTGATGAACTGACATGTTTATGCAGGAGCCTCTTTCTATAATCTGTAAAAATTTAAATTTTGTTTTGGAGATCCTACATTGTATTCAAGCTGGAGAAAAACCCACTGCATCTGAAAAAATCAGGAGAGGTCTTTTGTTGAATATTTTAAACTGCATGGAAGAAAATGGCTCACACGCAGTTCCCTCTTTTCTACACATTCCCGGGCATACAACAGGTCTTTCTCCACATTACTCTGAACCCCGTTTCAAAACATGCCTACATCCTCATGATGCTATGTGTCCTCACAGGGTCATGGTTCTAAATGGCCTAGATAGGCTAATCTAGGTTCATGTTGACTTTGTTGGTATGTTGGGCCTCCGAGGAAATCACCAGCTTTCACGATTTCACATGCTCCACCTCTAAAAAGCTTCAAGAATGCTGCCAGTGTAGACACCTTCCTGACAGGGAACGCCACTCACAGAGAAGGTAGTGGCTACACAGCAAAGGCTGCTCTTCAAGGCAATGGCCAGTTCCATCTCATAACCTCCTGTCTTTCATTCCCTCCTGGCTTTCCATGGCAGATCACAGGCTTTGTAGGCTTTCTCCCCTCCCTGCTTCCTGTCTCATCCTGGGTGATTCATATGTGACTTCAGTATTTATGAAGATGCCCCACCCAGCACCCTAGACTCATAATTTCTTGACCTTCTCTGCTGAACAGGCCTTTTCCTTTGGGCCTCTTGTTCACTGCCAGTGCCACACCCCAGGATAGCCTTGTCATCCTAGCAGCTCCGAATCTTCCCATAATTATACTCAGCATCACATTGTTTTTCTTGGAGCTCAGGCTCCTTTCTTCTTTTTTCAGGTTAGCTTATTAGCATCACAAGGAAAGACCAAGTCTCTGAGGCCCTGTACAAGTCTGCTGCTTCCCTTCCTGCCCTCCTCTTCAGTCTTCCTGCCGTCCAGTTTGTCTCAACTTCTGGGCCCTCAGCTTCCTCTCTCTCTGTCACTGTGATCAGACTCAACTGCTATACTCCTTTACTTAGAAGTTACTTTTCTGAAAATCAACACGTGTGCACCTACAGCTGCTACATAAAGACTTACTACAGTCATATGGCTCCCCCGGGACACCCAATAGTAAGGCGGCATCGATGTGAGGTGGTCCAGACTGCGGCAACAGCAGGGCTTGTCTTCCCTCCGTGCTAGCTGGTTTACCCTTGAAGGAGCAGCATGATGGCATTGATGCCCACCTTCTTCATCTGCCCAAAAGGGGCATTATAGGCAAGCAGGCCTTTTAGGTATGTTATTATGAATAAGTGAGCACATATTTATAAGGTGCTTAGAGAACTATGGAACGGTTGAGTGGACAATTGTTTTACTTCTTCCCTGTAGTTTTCTGCCATTCCAACTCTTCCTTCTTTCTAATTCCCCAAAAACTCAGAATCCATCACTTCACACAAAATTTAGTCTAATTCTCAGTGTATGTAGGTAAAGGTAGAGATGAGGTCCTGTAATTACTTCCCCTTGAAAGGCTTTAGCACACTGGATTGGCAATATTTTTGGATATGACTCCCACAGCCCAGCCAATAAAAGCAAAATTAGACAAATGAGATTACAACAAAATAGAAAGGTTCTTCCCAGCAGAGGAAACAAGCAACAGAGTGAAAAGTCAATCTACAGAGGGGGTAGAGTATATTTGCAAATTATATACCTGATAAGGTGTGATTATCCAAAATATATAAGGAACTCAAATAATAGCAAGAAAAGAGTTTGATTTCTAAAATGGGAAATGACTTGAATAGATATTTCTCCAAAGAAAATATTCAAATTGCCAACAGGTGTATGAAAAAATGCTCAATATCACTGATCATCAAGAAAATTTAAAAAAAATAAAATCAAAAGCAAAATGAGATATTATTTCACACTTATTAGAATTGCTTGAGTCAAAAGGACAGAATATAACAGACTTTGAGAAGGATATGGGGAGAGTTGGGCATATCTGTACATTGTCGGTGGGAATGTATGTTGGTCCAGATAGTATTGAAAATGGTGTGAAGATCCCTCAAAATATGGAAATACAGAATTAGCATGTGATCCAGCAATACGACTGAATATGTATTCAAAGGAAATAGCAACAGTTGAAGCAATATCCATGATCCTGTGTTTATTGTGGTATTTTTTACAACAGGCAAGATAAGAAATCAACCCAAGCACCCTTCATGGATGGATGGAGGGATGGATGGATGGAGGNNGGGGGGATGGATGGATGGATGGATGGATTACAGAATTATGTGCATTAAAAGCAATCCTGTCTCTGTGACTATGTAGCTGAACATAGAAGATACTATTTTGAGTGAAATTCATTAGGCACAGAAAGGAAAATGCCACACATTTCTTCTACCATGTGTGAACTCTAAAATAGAAACCATGAAAGAGAGAGTAGAATTTGATTACTAGAAGCTAGAGTAGTTGAGGACAGGGTGTGGAAAAGATATGGGTCAAAACTTCATTTAGATAGGAAGAATAAGTTAGTAATCTACTACAGTGTAGTAACTAAAGTATAGTTAATAATATATTGCATTCTTTTTATGTATTTAGTACAGGGTCTATAGGGTCTCACTATGCAGATCACACTCATAGTGATCCCTTGTTTTCAGCTTCCCAAGTGCTAGGATTAAAGGTATGTGCCACCATGCCCAGTCTCAATCCCTATCTCATCACACCCAGGGGCAGGGCTGCCACAGCATGCCAGGGGTCGAACTCCAGTCCCTGCAGTCTGCTGAGCTATCTGCATGGCCCTGCATTCTTCAAAAATACTTAAAAAGTAGATGTAAATTTTTTTACCAGAAACCAGGCACAGTAGTGCATGGCTGTACTCCCAGTACTCTGGGAGGCTGAGGCAAAAGGGTCACCACAAATTTGAGGCCAGCCTGGACTAAATAATGAGTTCAGGGTTGGGAATGTAGTTGAGTGATATAGTGCCTGCCTAGCAAGCACAAGGTCCTGAGCTCAATTCCTCGTTACAAAAAAAAAAAAAAAAAAAATGAATTCAAGGTCACCTGACACTGCAATAGTGAAACCATTTCTAAAAAACAATATATTCTCATCACAAAAATGATAACTAGGGCTGGGGAGATGGCTCAGTAGAATAAGTGCTTCCCTGGCAAGCGCAAGGGCCTGAGTTCACTCCCCAGGACTGCAAAAGAAGATAACTATGTAAGGTATGTATATTAATCATCTGGGTTTAGTCATTCCAAGGAATATATAGACATGTTTTAAAGCATTATCATGTGTGTCATAAATACATATAAATTATCAATTTAAAAAATAATAAATTAATATAATATACCTTTAAATAAATGTATCCCCTCAACACTTGTGTATTTGAATCTACTTCCCATATAATTACTGAGAGTAATTATAAAAGAGGGTTGTGTCAAAACCAATTGGGAATGAAACTTAGGGGTCAAAACTTCAGAATGCACCATTTTTCTTCAGTGTTAGCCAGGCAAGAGAATGTGACAGGGTTTCCTTCTCCTCTCTTTACTCATACAGAGTGTGTGATTTTATGACCATATATTTGTATAATGATTTTCCTGCTCTTTTGTTCTGTTAGCAAATTAATCACCTTAGTTTGAACACTCTTGCTGGTTCCTGTTTCCCTGTCCTGAAAGGAACCAGCCCATAGATTCCAACTCCAAGGCTGTCTCTGTGCTTCATCATTTTGCTGCAGCCACTGTCAGGGTCAGCAGGGCCATCTACACTGTCACATCCAGAGGGTGGTTCTCAGCTTTCACCTAAGCCAGCTTTGCAAGGGTTTGCTGAATTGCTGGTTCCTTTCATTTTATTAGTATATGTTTGTGACATCTAATAGGTACATGCCACATGCCTCTTGGGAATGGTCCGCAGACACATTCCACCTTGGTCCTTTTCACCTCCCCTCCCCCCTTCCCCCCCCACCCTCAGACAACCTTTGTATAGAACCCCCTGTTCCCTACCATGTATCTTTCATTTTGCTCTCTCAATTGTTTGCTTTTTCATAGTGCACTGTTTTTAAACCTTTGTTTTCAGTGGTCTCCTGGGCATCGCCTTCTTTCGGTTTTCTCTCTACCTCCCCAGTTTACTTTTCTCAGTCTCTTTTACTGAATTCCTTTCGTTTCTCACCATTACCATACAGAATACCTCAAAACTTCTCTTCTTTGTCTTCCCAATTCCCTCTTGGTGTCTCCATCTAGTTCTTCAGCTTTAGATACCATCTATTTGTTTGTGACTTCTTAAATTATATTCCACTCCAAATTTTCTCCTGAACTCTTTCCTCATATTCATGTACCTATGCAACAGCCCCACTTGGATGTCTAAGTGGCTCTTGAAGCTTAACACATTTGAACAATGCTTGTTTGCCCCAGAGCTACTCCACTGGACGTCTTCTAGCTGCTCACAGCAAAAAAACAGAAATGTTCTTAAATTCTTCCTCGCTTTACATGCTAATTCCAATCCGTAAACAGATTCTATTGGCTTTTCAAGCTACAGCCTTAACTCCCACCACATGTCACCAATATGAAAGCTCTCACCCTGGTACTAGTCTAAACTATCCCATAAGCCTCTTGGCTTTCTTCCTTACCTCTGTAGCTACCCTATAAGCCAGTTTTATGCACAATGGCTAGAGTTAGTTTTTAAAACATAAGTCAAATGATGGCATCCCGCTGTTTAACATCCCAAATAGCCCCTGCTCTCATGAAGTTCACATTCCTTCAGTGACCTCAAGACTCAGTTTGGTATGGCTCCCTGTCCTCTCTTCACCCAAGAAAAGTGTGAACTGAAGAGAGAAGAACTCTGAAGAATACAGCAGCGAAGCTGACAAGAGAATGCAGCCTGGCGAAGGAGAATGAGAGGCAGAAGAAGTAAGAAATGTCAGAACAAGAGAGAAAAGAGAATAATGAACGCCAACAAAAATTATAAAAGTAGCTGGGCTGGAAAAGCACCATGGGATTTGGCATTTTGGAGCCTGCTCATGATTATTACCTCATTAGGTTTTTAAAACTTATTTGGAAAATAAGAAGAGGTCTGACCAGGATCACATAGAAAGAAGCCTCTCTGGAATTAATGATTTGAAATGAACACACATACCACACACACACACACACACACACACACACACACCAAGCCAAACTTGCATCCAGACTTCCAGCTCTGAGCTGCACTTCCTGGTGTCCAGGGCCACCTCTCCACAGTATTAGAAAGACGTCACATTTAACCTGCCCTAGAGCATGCTTTCTTATGTTCTCCCATCTTGCTCTCTGAGTCTTTCGGATCTGAGTGTCTTCCCTCTCTACTGTTCTGACTTGGGCCTTTGCTCCCTGCCTCCTTGCAAGGTACTGAGTAAACTTTCTCACTAGTTCCCTTTCCTGAGGTCAGCCCAGCTATCTCCACTCTGTAGCATCTAGTCATCTTTCCACAGAACGCTTTAGTTAAAAACTGAAAACCACTTCCAACTTCCTTCAGGCAATGCTGCAGTCCCTTAGTCCTCTGAAGATCGGCCATCACCTACACACTAATCTCAGTGATGACAGTTCTCCACTTGCCTTTGTAGAATTCAACTGAAGTGCAGTACATGGGCTATGATCATGCTCCACACGCTGAGTAATCCCCCACGTCATAAATATAATTTTAAAGGTCTCAGAAATGAGTTAGCCATGACTTTGCCCCTTTAAGAAAACATCTCTGTCCACAACCATCATAATCTTTCTCTATGAATGCACATTTTTATAGTAAATTTATAATCCTGCATAATTTCCTCTTCTATCTTATTTAACTATTCTTCGTCATATCAGAAAAGGGGATTATCATAAACAGCAGTCTATTAACTTTAAACAAAATAAAGAAAAAAAAAGAAACAAACAAACAAAACCAAGGGTGAGGACAAAGTAGAGCTACATATGAATGAGGTTTAAGATGCACAGCGTGATGACCTGCTTCCTCGTCAGCTGCCATGGGGAAGCCGGGTGTGTGGCTCCCAACTTCTTAGGCAGCTTACGTTAAAATAGAGACTGTGTCACTTTGCCAGATTCCAGTGGCCACGAGCTGAAAAAATATCTATCCTGGAGGTTCAACCATTCTTGGAACAATATAGTAAAAGGAGATTTTTTTCCCCTAAATTATCATAAAGAGAATGCAGAGTGACATTCTGAGTGATCTGGAGACTGTCCTTATTAGAGATAGCAAGTATGTCGCACGAGTCACAAAGTGATTTTGTAACAACTGGCTTTCTGGAAATCAGTAGATATCATCAAGCCATGGAGGTTTTTCTTTATCTATATAAAACATGGGTCAAAATTAATATATGAGGGCCAGTGAGATAGCTCAGCAGACTAAGAGCCTGCTTTGGCAAGCTTAGGAACCAGGGTTTGATCCCTGGACCCACATGCCACACTGGAGGCTGAAAAAGGCAGATCACTACGAGTCTGAGCTGTGCAGTGAGACCCTGTACCAAATACATAAATAGAAAATATATATATGTATATATATATACATATATATATTAAAATACAGGTGTATGCATTAACCTGAATGTTTCTCTCTTAGAGAAACTTCTGAATATTGTTTCTCCTTGTTAGTGTTTTTTCTTTAATTATTGCTTTAATTGGAAAAATTTGGAGAGTACCATGTGATAATTCGATGTATATAGGCAATATGTAATGATCAGATCATAGTAGTCACCATCTCTGCTTCATAAATATTTAGTTAAGCATTCTTAGGTAAAAAAAAAATCTTACCTATTTAGTTTTTATGTAAAAAATTTAAAACTTTGGGTCCTATGTCAGTTTGGCTTAGAAGCTCAGGTTTTAAGCTAAGAAGCCAAATTCCTTCCTTTCTTATCAGGAACATTGTTCCCATTGGGCAAATCTGAGTGCAAGAACGTGGCTAGACGAGTATGGTAGTCTTGGGCTTTTGTCTCTTTTAGTGGAAAAATAAGTTTTCCTAGAAAGGCTCAGAGGTGGAATAACATCCTCAAGTTTGTGGCCACTCTGTCCCTAGTTTTGAGTTTTCACTATAATTCTGGCTAGATGGACCTACAAATTTTGGATTGAAGTATCAACTTTACTGACGGTGGTAAGAAACCTAGACACTAAAATCTTTATTTTCCATTTTAAGAGTGTTTGCGATTTGATAATATAAAGGCGGTCTTTCCATCTTTGTCCTTATCAATGTTTGTAGGGCTGCTGATACTCCTGCTGCAAAGAAAAGGAACGTTCTTCTGACTGTAGCCTAGATATGATTTACTGTATAGTTACACATTTCCTCTGCTGAAACGTAAGTAATTTGTTCAGCTATGTGATCATACCTTAAAGATATTTTAAACAACAATGTATACAATTCAAGGCAGCTCTAATCAGTTGCAGGTACAGTGGCAGGTCTCATACAGTTCTTGCCAGAGTCAGAGGGGAAATGGTTATTTCTCTGTATCTATGTATAGGAAGTAGATTTATCAAAGAACCCGCTTATGTATAGAGTTGTGTGGTATTGTATAGCACTGTGTGGGAAATCTCTGATAAAATGTACCCACATTTCTGCTATGGGACACCAGTATAAACACTATATCAGAGTTACAATACTCCATCTTGGTGTTTTCAGACAAGATCTCACTCCAGTGTCTGGGCGGGTCTAGAACTGGCAGGGAGCTTCTTGTCTTCACCTCCGGAGTATTGGGATTTCAGATATGTACCACCATGCAGGGCTGTAAGACTTCATTCTTAACTATCACCACACCTTGCCACTCTGTACCCCTACAATCCTTTAAATGAGTAAATTAAGGATAGAAATAATTGATGTTTTCTTCTCCCTTTTAACTCTGGACAGAACTGTTTCGTAGTCTGTTAGCACATCACTGAATCTTGGGGTCAGTGGCTTGGGAGTAAAACAGAATCATGGAAGCTTTCAAACAATATTTAAAATTTGGCCTGTCAGAGTATATTGCTAAATCATCTTCAAATGTAATTTATTTGGGAGGGTGAGGCAGGAAGATCATAAGTTTAAACCCCTCCTAGGAAATTTAGAGATACTGTCTCAAAATTTAAAAATAATTTTATAAAGGAGTCTGGAAATATAGCTCTGTGTGAATGCTGAGTTCACTCTCCAATCTCTCTCACACACACACACACACACACCAACAACCCTTAAAATTTTATTTTTTTCTATACTGGCTATAAAACATTTTATTGAGTAGCTTCTTTTCTCACATATGTTTTCGGTCTTTCTACAAAAATAAGGCTAGAATGGCCATTTTTACTCAGTTTTTTCTTTCTACCAAATGAGGGACATAGTGAAGGTTATAGCATAATTTATGGCTATCCAAAAAGAGATTACTTGTATTACATCAGGGTGGGAAAAACATAAGAAGATGTAAAGAAAAGAGAAAAAAATAGGGGAATGAAAATATGAAGAGGAAGGAGATCAGCATCAAGAAAGGCCTCCACTGCAGGAGGAAACCCTAAGACAGAGCTACTTTGGTCATTACTGTAACTCCAAGTCCTGATACTATGTACGTCAGTGTGAGCACCTAGCAAACATTTGCTGTAGGATTGAATGAAAAAATGAAGAAGTAGATGCCATATGTCAAGTTAGTAGAACTAAACGCATGCTTGCTCCCACATATTTGTGAACTAAACATGGAGTCAGGTGAGAATGATATTTTAGATTTGTAGCTTCATTTCATGTGTCAGTAACAAAGTAGAGACATGTCCTGCTTTGAACCACAACCCTGCTGATTATAGACCTACAGATATTCTAGAGGGTCGTGAAATACCCTTTTGAGTGAGTGTTGCAAATATTCTGAGAGGAAATGCTTGGTTCTATAACATCACTTGTACTTGTTGAAAGCCTTGAAATATATTTGTTCTGTTCATAAATGTGTTTGTTCATATCATATCAGTTTTCTTTAAAAAAAATTAAAGTATGTGTGATATCCTAATTTGTTCAAGTATTAAAATATTTATAATTACCACCAAAAGCCTCCTGGGAAAACTTCTGTGAGATAGCTAGGAGGCTGTTGATACGGATTCTTGTTTCTAAGTAATTCTGTCACTCTGTACTTCCTGAACTTAGCCAGGCTGCTTAAACTTCCAGAGTTCAGTTTTCCTCCCCTGTAAGAGGAAAACTTTTATAGCAGGTGACCTCGCCCCCCAAGATGGCTGCCTTGGAGCCTTCCTCAGCTGTAAGTGAAGAGTGAGTGGCTGAAGTCCTGCCACAGACTTGCACCTGGTAGATGAGGGCGTGCACTCCACCAGGGAGAAGTCTTGGTTAGACTCTGCCTTTACTAGGACATGGCCTAGGGCCAGTAGTGACCTCTCAGAAATTCAGCTCTTCATCTAGAGGCTGAGAGTAATGCAGGTACTGAAGAGCACTTTGTAGTAAATGACACAGTATAAATCCAGCCCTAATTTGCTGTCTGGCACAAAGCAGGTGCTCAATTAATAGCATTCATTTTAAACATTGTTATTTCCTTGGCTCCACTGAGATAAATGCTTCTCTACTGATTATCAGCATTACTGTAATTAAAGTATTGAAAACATTTTAGGGGCCGGCAAGATGGCTCAGTGGAGTAAGTGCTTCCCTGGCAAGCTCAAGGGCCTGAGTTTGATCCCCAGTTCTACAAAAA
>NDGN011410112.1:0-11213 GCA_002564285.1 Tympanoctomys barrerae
TCCTCCTTCTTCTTCTTCTTCTTCTTCTTCTTCTTCTTCTTCTTCTTCTTCTTCCTCTTCTTCAGTTGATTTACCAAATATGTCTCACAGTACATGAAATAGAAGTAGTTGAACTGGACACACTTGCTCTTTACCAAATTTAGAAGAAAAGTTTTGTATTTTTCTTGATTTGAAATGGTATGAAATGTATTTTTTGTCATATGTGGGAAATGTTTCTTTTCCATTTGTTGAGACTTTTCTTCACGAAGTGGCACAGGGATTTGTCAGATTTTTCTTAATCTATTGAGAGAAGCAGATGGCATTTTTCCTGCATTTCATTAACATAGTGTAACACATTTATTGATTTGCACTATTGAATCATTCACATGTTCGTTGCATGCATTTTATTCTACTGTGGTCAATGTGCTGTTGAGTTCTGTTTGTTAGTATTATGCTAAAATATTATTTTGGCTCTAGGTTCAAGGATATTATTCAATGTTTTAGTTGCCTTTGGCTTTGGTATCAAGATACCGCCAGTCTTGTGGAATGAGCTGGAACTATTTCTTCTCCTCCAACATTCTGCAATGGTTTGAGTAGAATTCTTCAAATTTCAGTTCAATTTTTGTTGCTGATTGAATTTTGCCTTATCCTCACTCTCTTAGACTCAAAATCCCAGAGTTGCAGGACTTAAGAGATTATATAAATATGTGCTTCTTGAAGTTTTTTGTAAAGAGCAATCATCTTAAAATCAGTTGAGCCAAATTTCTGGAGTGCCACTCACCCTTAAAAACTTGTTTCTGTTGATCTGGTACCAATCTACACTTCTAGAAAGTTCCCAGGTAATGGTGACTCTGGTGGACCCTGATTACTACTTGGAAAACAGCAAGGAATTAACAAGGGAGCTTATTAGTGACAGATACAGAGACACCAGCCCTACTTAGAGAACATTCAAAAGTTTAAAAAGATGTCCAAGTGACACTAATTTTAACGTCTCTGATGAATCAGTTTAAAAATTGTTTAGAGGTTTTAATTAACTTGCCTTATAATTTCTATATTTAACTATCTTTAGATATCTTCAGTAATAGACAGTTTTCTACCTTTGAGAAAATCCTTCCCAGCTGAGGATAGTTATTTTAGGAAAATGTATGCTGAAAGGAGCCTATAATCTATCTTTGTAACTACAGATCAACAGCTTTAGCTCTACTCCTCAGGATTTAAATGTATAACGTCCCTTGAAATATGTAAAGAGACCAATTTGATCCTGTTGACTTCTCTAGGAGTCACAACTGATACAATTTGTATCATCATCTGGAGCAGGATTTTAAGTGTCCTCACCATTAGCTTCCTTTCCATCATATAAGTTTTTGATACCCCGTTAGTGTAAGTCATATTTTGTTTGATAACACAGAAGAAACTTAAAGGTGGATAACTATTAAATGTGAACTTACAATATTTGGGCGTATAGTGAGTTTTCTGGTGCACCAAAGAAGATATGTCATGCTTAGTCCTTGGAATGTGTAAAAGTTACTTGGGGATCCTAAGCAAACATGATTCGGGACAATCAGTGTAAACCCAACACCAATGACAAATGACTTAGTTTAGCCATACAGAAGGAAAGGCCACAGAAGATGAGAGCAGAGGGTGAGTTTGGTAGCAACAAGCCAAGGATGAGTTGTAACCAATGGAATTGGAAAAAGTCAAGGAACATTTGCTTCTGGAGTCCTCTGGATACACACGGCTGCTGCCACATTAATTTGGCAATTCTGGCCTCCAAATCTGAGGGAGGGCATTTCCATCACTTGAAGGCACTGAAGTTGTATTAATATCTTTATGGATACAGTAGCAACATACAATAAGCTTCATAGTTAAAATTTAATGCTCAGAAATAACATCAAAGATACTAATAAATGATCATTTTAGATTTTTCTCTGAAAATTAATAGTTTTTTTAAATTTTTGCTGTTATTGACATGATACATGTTTATGGAAACGTGTGAAGTTTTGATTTATGTATGTACACATCATGTAATAAACATAACAGGCTCGTTAGCATAACAACCATCTATTCCTTTATGGTGAGTACATTAGAAATCCTCTCTTCTGTCTCATTAGAATTTTTGTGCACAATATTATTCATCATTATTCATGTACTGTACTATAATAGAACACAAACGTTTATTCTTCCTCTCTGACTGTAACTTGGTACTTGCTGACTAACTTTCCTTATACCCCTCACCCAGGTACTGGTAAACAGTCTTCTAGAACCAGTCTCTTTAAGATTGTAACTGTTAAACTTAATAGTTAACTTGACTGTATTAAGAAACTCAAGGGTATTATTATGGAGGTGCTCTGTTCTTCAGTGCTTTAATCCACTCATTAATAGCTGAAGGTGCTATTAGGAGGCGGGAACCAACCAAAGTAGGTCACTGGTGGTATCCCTTTGTGGGGTGTATCTCTTTCTAGAACTCATCCCATTTGTGCTGTCTGCCTGCAACCCTTACTTTAATAGAATACAACTCTGTGACATTGCTAGACCACAACCATCTGCCATATTTTTACCTTGGAACAGTGATCATTGGCTGAAACTAGAAAGCTATAAGCCAAAAATAAAGTTTTCTTCTTATAAATTTATGTATCTGTTGTTGTATCCTTGCAGTGTGAGAGTTGACCAATAGAGATCAGCATCTTAGAGGCTACCTTTGAGTGAAATCACGCCGCATTTTCTTTATATGCTTGACCACTTCATTTGACATAACATCCTCTGAGATGATTCATGTGAGCACAGGTGACAACAATTCATTTTTTTAAAGCTTGAAGATTATCCTATCATTTTGTTATACATATATACATTTATATGTGTGTATCTATACATGTGTTATATATATGTATATATTTGTAGAAATATATCACGCATTTTTCTCATATATTCATGCATTGATGAATAGTTTACTTCTATATTTAATCTATTTTGAATAGTATGGCAATAAACAGAAAAGTACAGAAACACTTCCTTGGGATATACAGTACACTCAGTAGTAGGACTTGATGGATCATATGAAAGTTTTATTTATATTCATTTGAGGAAGCACCATACTGTTTTAATAATGGCCATACTAATTTACATTCCCACCAACAGTATTAATAGTTTATTTTTCTCTGCACACATGTCAGTATTTTAAAAATGTATAATGATAATTCTAATTTGGAAAGGGTGATATTTCATTGTAGTTTTGCTTTGCATTTCCCTGGTGATTAGTGAGATTGAGCATTTCCCATAAGCTTTTACACCAGATTATATTTTACTATTTTTCTTCAGTTCCTTGTATATTTTGGATATTATTCCTTGTTACAGACATAATTTTCAAATATTTTATCCTATTTTACAGATTGTCACTGTGTACAGTTCAGTATTTTCATCTTATGCAGAAGCTTTTATTTTGACAATTTCATTTATCTATTTTTCATGTTATTTTGATGCTACAGTATACAGATGGACTGTATATATACATATATTATATAGATTATTGTATCATTATTTATTATACATATATATTTTTTCTTTTTTTCCTGGTCCAGGTCTCACTATATATTCCAAGGTCTCATTACATAGCCCATGCTGGCCTCAAGCTCACATTGATCTTTCTGCATCAGCCCCATGAGTGCTGAGATTACAGGTATGTAATATCATAGGCAACTTTATTTTGTAGTACATTGTGAAATTAGTTGATGTGATCCCTCCAGTTCTATCTCATTCCCTCTCTTCCTCCCCCTCTTCTCCTCCACCCTCTCATCCCATACTTTAGTTATGTGAAGCTTTTTGTGCTTCCATACAAATTTTCAGATTACTTTTATCTTTTTTCTATAAAAGAAGTCATTGATGTTTTTACTGGGATTAAATTGAAACTGTATATCATTTTGGAACATATAGACATTTAATAATATTAATTCTTCTACTTCATAAGTATACATCTTTCCATTTCTTTTTTCCATTACTATTTCATAGTTTTGAGTGTAGAAATCTTGCAGCTTTGCAGTTAAGTTTATTTGTGAGCATTTTGTTCTATATTTGTAGCAAAATGTTGAAAATACACATTATTGGTACTAAAACAGGTACACTGACTCAAATTATCTGGCCCTAGAATCATGGTTTCAAGCACCACTTTAGAACATGGTAAATCTGTATTCCCTAGTTTACATTAGTTTTTAAGTCACTCTTCAATCCTGGGATTTTGATTGCAAGAAATGGAGTAGAACAAAACATTCAATCAACAAGAGATCTAAAATTGAATAGGAAATATGAACAGAGACCTATGGTAAAATTGTGAAGTTCCTCCGATCCATTTTGTCCTGTGTGTTGTTTGCCCATGCCTGGATAATCTTGCTCACTAATGTAGTCATCATTTTACATCAATCCTTCTAGTGGAAAATATCCTTGAAAGGTTTAAGCCCCGTGAATGATCCTAAACTCATCTTCATGTGAAGGAAGCAGAAGCCACTTGGAGTACTGTTCCTGAAGACAAGTAAGAGAGCCAGGAGCCTGAAAACTTGAAAGAGAAAAACCCCAGCTTATTCTATCTATGACAAACTACCTAGTTTGGTGATGAAAATATTTTTATGGACCAATATATGCTATTAACAATTGAGAAATGAAGTTTGTAAAGTGAATTTAAGTGCTTGCTTCAGCAACACATATACTAAAATTGAACAACGAATTTAAATATGTACAGAAAGCAGAGAAAAGGAAGAAAGCAGATGTCACAACTTGGGTGTCAGAACTGAATCAAGGTCAGTCACCAGACCCTCCTAAGAGAAAAGTCTTCTATAAATAAAGCATGTAAGTAAGGTAAAATAACAAGTGTTGGGTATTCTATGCACAGAATTACATGGGTGCTGTGAGGAAGCATTACAATGAGTAGATCAGTCATACACGTTAAACAGAACTTGGTTGGGCAACATATTTTTTAGCTTCTCTGCCTGCAATAGATGACGATGTTAAAAGTTGAAACTTAATTTTTAAAACAAACTAAACAAATTTTAATTACTATCTCAAGAAATGCTATATTTTAGCTTTGAAAAGAAACATTCTGAGGACCCCTAATGATATATTCAAGTAATATTTTTTAGGCTTCTTATATAGCAGAAATATAACACCTCATGTGCTAGATGTCAGATATGCTGAGTTCATGGGCTCTGATACTGAAGAATGCATCCCACAGTATGATGGAATTTAACAGTAAGAAAGGCTTAGTAAGGATAGGAAGGACTCCTGAAATTTGGGAGCGGCCTTTAGTCAATTGCTACTGAATCCCTTTCCAGAGGTAATTTATACATCAAATTCACAACATGGGTACAATGTGGATCAAGCTACAATCAACCTATAAGACTATAAGTATAGTCAATAAGCTAATATTAATCGATTAGAGAAGAGGGGATCATAACAAGATTATTCAGCTAGCATCATTAATCTTAACTTACCTATGATTCTAAATCAGGACATTTTGGAAAGGGACGGGTTCAGGTGTTCCAGTTACCTATACAGGTGTCTGATTCATATCTTGATTTAATAGGCTTATAATTTAATGGGTATGGTGGTACCAATCACAGTACACTGTGGAACCCTGAAACCCACAGGGGTTATCTTCCTTGATTACCCACAAAAATTACAAAACTGAATTTTAACTGTAGTCAAAAAATGCCTATTATACTACTTCAGCATAACTTCTTAGCTCCCAGAGCAAATCTAGTAGTTCAACCTTCTCTTGGAGTGCTTTAAACTTCTGCCTGTTACTTTCATTGCCAGAGGCCTTAGAAGGTACAAAGCACTTGGGTGGCATCTTAGGGATCCTCCTTAGAGCTTTAAGGAAAATAATACTGAGAATACTGGAGACAGTTATGTGCAGTACAGGAACCTGCTTTGATATGGGGATGCTGATTCATCTGCCAGAGGTGGGTTCTGGGTAGCAGGCAGCCAACAGCAAAGGGAACTGAAAAAAACACTGTCAGATTAGCTACTTGCAAACTTCCTGAAAAAAAAAAAAACTGTGAAGGATATTTGCAGTTTGTGCAAACTTTCAGGGGCTTCCACCAACAATTATTAGTTAGGCATGAAGGAAAAAGCCACAAAGGACTGAGGCAGCAAACTTTGAACCTCAACTTTGTGGAGATATACGTTCATCTCAAATTTCCACTCATGGTTTGAGGAAGTACACAGGTCTGGCCACTGTGACTTTAATCTCGAGGCCTTGCCTTCTTCTGATGTGCCTACAGCTATAATTTTGATGTATTTTCATATTCCATACTGAGTTCAGCAAGGGTCTCTCCCTGATTGTCTATTAATTTCCACCTAACTTACTTGCCTTTAATGTTTCCATTCTGATTTTTTTTTTTTTACTCTCTTCATTCTCTAGTTCAATGTTGACTTTCCTGAGACTTCTTCAGAACTTCCTCTGTCAAGCCAAGCTATGCTTTCTTTTGTTCATGTCAGGAGAAAGAAGGAGTTCCATTTCCCTACCCATCTTGGACTTCTCTCCAGCTGCATTGTCATAGATACTCCAGGTGTCCATTCTTGAACCAATCTTATGGTAAGCAGCAAGTGATTATTAGGAGCCCACTAGAACCACAGAAAACATCCTCTTTGGGAAGAAAGCAAAGTAGGGATGCCAGTGAGGTAAGGAGTGATGGAATTGAGTTAAGTCTCGATAAGCTTAGAATTTTCCCTGGAGATTCACTGCTTACATATGTGTTTAATTCCTATAGACACACATTCTACATGTTACCTCTATGGATAGAATGCTTTATTTATCTAGGTTTCATTTTTTACTTTTAGTGAAAATTCAATAGGCAAGCTACAGAATGTGTAGGTAAAGGACAATAACAGAAGATCTTTCTTCTTTTTAGGCTTTATTTGTATTTTTTTTCTTTTTTGGTGGAACCGGGGATTGAACTCAGGCTCTTGTGCTTGCCAGGGAAGCATTTATTCCACTGAACCATCTCCCCGGCCCCAGAAGATCTTTCTTGCAATTTATCAATATATTAATTCTTAGGCCATGTCTTTTAAACTTGCATGTTTGTGCAAATTACCTCATGACCATATTGTTTAATTGCAGTATTTTAAAAACAGAATGCAAAATGGAAATGCACCGTGAGCTAGCAGATTTAGAATCCATGCCCACACAAGTTTCAGCTAAACACAAAAACCTTCTGGATCCCATTCTTTTAAAATGTAAACTTGCCAAACTACAACTATTATGTCTTCTGTTTCCTTAAGAGTGTATAATGTACATCCAAGCAGGTCTCATTATCTAAATTTGGAAATTGAAATCTACAAGCAGGCATATGAGGGCAAGGACATTCACTATAAGAAATATTTTCCTTACATCTCTTCCCACCTTTTTTAAACCCTTGGAATTTAATGCTCACAAAAGGTGGTAGATGTGGAGAAAAGACTGTCATCCCTATATTATTTCCTAGGCAATCCAACACATTGACCTTCTTTAAAGAGAACGTTCTTTCAAACCTTTGCTGAATGTGAGGCTGGGCATTGCACAAGGGGTAGCAGAGTTGAGACCTTCTCTTGCAGCCTAGCAACCGCACACTCCAACAGCAGCATAAGGTCTTGCAGTTAACTAGAGGCATACAGTTTTTTTTCTTGTTTGTTTGTTTGTTTGTTTTAAATGTATTTGGTACAGAGTCTCACTACATAGCTTGGACTCAAAGTAATCCTCCGGTTTTCAGACCCGTCGGCGCTGGGTTTATAGGCATGTGCTGCTCGCCCCTTCTTGGTGGCTGGCCCAGTGCGCCCTGGGGGGCGATGGATGTCATCATGGCATGTGGTGCCAGAGAGTCAACCATGGTCCCTGCACTTGCCTAAGCAGGCTCTTAGCCCACTGGGCTATTTCACCAGCCCTGAGCTATTTCGCTGGCCCAAGACATACACTGTAGAAGGAATGCAGCCCCCTATAAGGAATGAACAAATTCTACAAGGCTCTTCCCACATGTATACATTCTAAAGCTTTCATGAAAATACCTTGTGGAATCTCATTCAGTCTTTTCCTTGGCAAATACAGATTTCTCTCTTGGCTAAATCTGTAGTGGTGATTTAGAGCGCTTATAGATAGGCACCTGGGGCAAATGGCCTGGTAGCTGGCTCCTTAATCATCTTCTGCAGTGAGCAGTTTTCACTGCCTGTCTTGGCTTCCTGCCTTGCCTCGAAAACATTACTACTAACATGAGCATGATTTATAGGTGATCTCTCTTTAATAGGTGGGAGAATGTGATATAATTGAGAGGACCCTGGACTATGGGTCAAAGGAGGTTGATTTATTCCCAAACCTGCTGCAAATTACCTTGGAAGCTATTAAATTAGTTATGGCAACTGCTCTTTTTCTCGGTTTCCTTGTCTGTAAAATGAGGGTATTGAATGAGAGGTGTATGCCACCCAATCCTCTAAAGAATGTCTTTTCCATTTAAGTCTTCTGTGTATATTCACCCCTCCCCACATGCAAGATATGGATTTTATCTCTCTGAAAACTGCAGAACGATAGATCATGAATACTGTCTCTGACAGATACTTCGTAAAGGTAGCTAAAAGTAAAAATAAATTTTTTTGAAACATATATGCTGAGGGCCAAGAGATTGTTTATGTGTAGGATGTCTGTATATCTCATGTGTATACATGTATACATGTACACATATAACATACATACATTGTTTTCTGAGTGTTTTCTTTCCTTTATGTTTTCTATTTGTGGTTACAGCCCTACAGAAAGGCTTTCTCTTTTGCAGGTGACCATTCTGGGCATTCACATTTTTGTAACAGCAGAGCTCCTCCTTTGGTTCCATATCTCGTAATAAGGGAGCAACAACTCTTTGTCAATCTCATATTTTAGAAATATTTATTTGTAAATGATTTCTAAATAATCCATTTTTTCTAGAGAGAACTTTGAAGTGTTCTAAACTTAACATCCAATTCATTGTAATGCATACTCTACACCAGCAGGGATATGATCTGCTCTATGGAGTGGTGGGTCTTCAGCCTTTAGAAAATGGAGCCCATGAACACTGGTGAACAAAACATATAATTTATCCAAATTTGAAGATGAGAAATAAATCAGAATTGAATATTGAGGCAGTCAGTTATGCTGGATTGATTATTTATTTATTTATTTGTCCAGGAATGGAACACAGGGCCTTGTGCTTGTCAGGCAGGCATTGTGCTGCTGAGCTATATCCCTTGCCCACTAGATTTTATTCCTTTGCTGAACTCAAGAGTTATCCCAGTGATTACTTGGTACTTTAGGACTAAAGCACCTGCTTGGGCAGGCTCTGGGACGATGATTTGATTATTGACATGCCGTGCCAGCCTGGCCCCAGAGGTGCACTGAGAAGATGACTGACACTGGAAGTGGTGGCGCTTGCCTGTAATCCCAGGGATTGGGAGGCTGAAAACAGAAGGACCACCATGAGTGCAATCTGTGTAGTGAGGCCCTATATTTCCTGTCCTAAATACATAATAAAAGGAGTTATCCCAGGAGGAGATTCTCTAATGTAACACCTTCAGTTATGGTGCTCTTTGCTCACTGATGCCTAATAGCTGTCCACTGCCTATCCCTTCTCAGCTGTAGGCTGTTCCCTCTTCTTCCTCTTTGCTGATAACACTCTCCTTATAGCTGCCATAGAACCGAGATCTGCTCCATCACCTTGGGTCTACTTAGCTGAGGTACGCTTTAGTATGGAATAGCAGCTTCTGGAAACATCAGGTTAGTGTAGATTTGGCTATTACAAAGTTACACAGAATAGGAAAGAAATGGAAATAATTGGGCAAAGAGTCAGAAGAAGTTTAGACAAATCAGCATTGCTTCTATATTCCTTAGTGATAGCTCTTCTTGATGACATAATGAGGTTTCCTTTTCCCAGAAAAACATAGAAAAGTTGTATAAAGTTTTGGAAGAGCATCAACTTCTTGTTAATGTTGGATAGTGACAAATACAAATTGTTCACAAAAATAACCCAGGATTTTTTATTTGAAAAACCTTTTTCTATGGTTTTTCAGACACATTTTTAGGTCTAATATGACAATTAGAGATGTTTCAGCTGTATTGCCATCTTAACTTAAATCTCAAATTCTAATTACACATGTAGTTCACAACAAACTGTATACATCTGTTTTCAGGACCCAGTCATGTGCCATCTCTAGAGTGTTGGCCTCTTTCTGTCTTGTCTGTTTTGCTTCTGGCTGCGTCTGTTTAGGTGGAGCATGGAGAAGAGCAGCCTGTGGTCCTTCCTTGGGTATGGAACAGCAGGAGGTTTCCCAGCCCTAGCAGGGGGCCATAAACTCTGAAATGCATTGCTGCTGCCTGATTTGTGCTCTTTGAGAGCTCTTCACAGGCTTTCAGGTCCGGAACTGGATGGCAGTTCTTCACGCCTCAGCTCCCATGAACTTAGTCACGTATGCTGCCATGAGACTCAGCTGATGGGGCTTTGAATCAGTACATTCATTAGGAATAGATTTTGGTAGGATTCCAGCTATGCTGCCTCTCTGCTGCATGGCCCAGATTAAGTCCCCTGAACCCAAGCTGATGGCTCAAATCCTTAGAATGTCCCTGAATTCCATCAAGCATTCCTGCCTTTTACCAAGACATAGTCAAGCAAGCACAATGGTTATGTGCAACATACCTGGAGACATATTGACAGGGGTTGAACCATTCTTGTCTATTTCCCCCTGTGAACTTTTTGGGGAATCAATCCAGGTCTCTGTTCTTCTGTTTCTCACTGCACAATAGCACTGTCATAATTGTCTTCTAAGGAATGAGTAAAAATATCTGTTATGTGTAGTTACTTTAAAATGTCACTATGAGACTGTTCAAGAAGAAGGAAGGGACACTTGTCTGATGATAACAGTATAAAGGACACTGACATGGTCCTTTGGGAACATGATCTGCTTAAGGAAAACACAAATGATACATTACTTATTAGACAGAAAGGCTCCCAAATATGTACCTTCTCAATTACTATCACTGAGTTTGAAATTGATATCCTGCTTATTACAGACTTTCTGAAGTTGTGAATGATATTTAAATGAGCAAAATGATGACATATATTTAAACAGCTAGAATGTCCTAAACATGATTTAAATCTTTCATAGCTTGGTAGTCTCTGTATAATGCTCATATTATTTCAGGATCATAATTATGAACATTTTTGTAACCGGTCACCTACTTTAACATATGACAGGGC